>JAATLQ010037777.1:0-31852 GCA_013421005.1 Heliconius erato x Heliconius himera | reverse complement strand
GAGATTTCATTTCCACGAGTGGGGGATCGAACCCACAACCAATCCCGTTTACAGTCACACTCTGGTGATCCTGCGCCACAACTAGATTTAGTCTCATTTTAAAGCACCATAAGTATCTTATAATGCTTTAAAATGAGATACGAACACTCCATCAATTTCATTTTCGTATTAATTCCGCACCCTACCTCTTCACAAAAAGCCTCAAAAAAGGCACTTGAATGCACTCTAAGTTATTTTTTTAGTACTCGTCTGCTACTGCTGATTTACTTCCTTTGTATTTTAGTTTTATTATAAAGATTTTTATTATCATATTGTTTTGGCTTCATAACGAACACAAGAAAAACAAGAATTGACAAAAGTTTATTTTTGGGGTTCCGTACCACAAAAGAAAAAAATCAGAACTCTGATATGTTCACATCGTTGTACGTTTAAACGTATCTTTTATTAAGGATGCGTGGAGGTTTACTGTATAAGATTGTATATTATATGCAACACTCAGAACGACTGGGTTGACTTAAAAGTTTGATATGTAGTTTTGAAACAGAAATAATATAAAAAATGTAGCTCATTTTTCTTTATACCCTTGTTTCTTTCTTTTTTGTAAGCGTAAAAAAATAGAGGCAACACATCCTCTTCTGTTATTTATACCACATAATTATTATTACTATTAAATACTTGGCGTTGACCTACTTGGCGATTCATGAAATTTGTCAAATATAAATTTAAAAAAAACCTTAGGAATTTATCGTTATATCACAAAAACCTTTTATAAACTTAATCA
Organism: Heliconius erato x Heliconius himera; assembly: GCA_013421005.1. Classification (NCBI taxonomy): domain Eukaryota; kingdom Metazoa; phylum Arthropoda; class Insecta; order Lepidoptera; family Nymphalidae; genus Heliconius; species Heliconius erato x Heliconius himera. The sequence continues at coordinate 31,071 of JAATLQ010037777.1, read as the reverse complement.
TATTCAGTTCAGATCATCATAGTTATATTCCGTTTATAATATAAAAGAGGAAGTAAATTTCTGCCGGCGGGATTTTTTCATACATATAAATAATTATCTCTGGGAGACGTTGTGCGACGTTCAGCTCCGTTATACTTTTGTACGTTCTGTGCATATAACAGAGCTGATAAAGCTAAAAAAACAAATAAAATAAAACACTGCATTATTTATTTATTTTTATTATTTTCAAAACATTATTTTATTAAAAAACTAAATTCTAAAATCTGAGGTCCGTTATCTTCTATTGATTTCAGAATTGACAGTCTTCCACCACTTCGTATCGTAAAACTTTTATCTTAGAATTTCGGACAGAATGTTTTTCCAATACGACTCCATATACCTTCCCAATATAGACTCTTTGAGTTGTTAACATGATTTTTATTTGTATGATGTTGTATGATCTTAGAATAGGGGCTATTCTATTGATTTCTGGCTATCGTTTCAATTTGGTAATGAACGGCTATCATGCTATAATCAAAAAAAGTGGTAATGAATTAAAGTATTGGTTTTTTCTATAGGAAATCTAATAAATTCTTACGAGCAAATCAAAGTGGGTCATTTATTAGTAGATATTATAAGTACTAATTATATTTAATTTGCTACAAGTAGAAAAATAAGCCAGTCGTAGCGCAGGAGCACAAGCGTGTACGGCTGCCCACGTAAATTATTGTGGGTTTGATTCCCACTCGAGGAAATGAAATATTTAATATTTTTATTTATTCGCTCTGGCCTCGAGGCAAAGCGCGGCATGAATAAAAAAAAATTAAATACTGTAAAAGTTAAAAATAAACCTATATCTATAAGGATTAATAATCAATTATCATGTTACGTACTAAAAGTTGATAAAAAAATAGTGCCTGACTGTTTGAAATAGCAATTTAACTCGTACATTTATTTGCTCGTTAATGTCTGTGAGTAATGTATTATATGTATAATAAAAAAAGGGAAAAGCGTTAAACTGATAGGGCGGCCTTTCGCGAATTTTCTTTCGGCATTTGTTAGATAAATGCGAATAGCACTAAAAGGCCAATCAATTATGCGATACCATCGCGTTGACCCCATGCGGTTCAATATATTTGAAGAGAACGTTACACGCCGTAAGAGGAAAACATGCTGAAAGAATCGTATATAATTTTATTTTTATTTTTTTTTGTATCTTATATGTTTAATATGATTTATTTGTACTTTTGTTAGTATATACTGTAAAGTAAATATTTTTTTTATGATTAAAACGAGCACACAAGCTAACTAGTATATTTTGTTTCGGATTGTAAATTTTTAGTAACTATTGTTACTTCTTTTTAGGAGTCCGTACCCAAAGATTGAAACGGGAACTTATTCATAGACTCCGCTGTCATCCTATCCGTTTGTTACCCGTGTGTATCGTATGAAGCGTTATAGTTAAAATTTTCACAGATGCCATAATAACAAATACAAAGAGAATAAAATAAATATTAATAAAGTATCTCATACAACAGACATAATTTTTTATAGATAAATGCTACAAAATCCTTCATGCACGGGTCCGAGTCTCACTTGGCCGATTTTTTATAAAAGTAAGTGCGATGACTGCGGGTTTGATTCTCACCCGAGTAAATAAATTTTTATCGTTTCGCTCTGGTTAAGAAATTGTGGCCTCGGATTGGGTCAAACAATTGGGGAACAGAATGTTGTGACATTAAGTTCGGTACTCGGCTGTGCGCTATCACTATAAATACTAAGACAAAAGCCATTCTTTTCTTGCATATGTAGGAAAATTAATAGGACCTAGTAATAACATTTTTACCTTCAACTTAGTTATAAAGACATTTTTTTAGTTTTACGCTTTTATCAATTCGGGATTTCACCGATCTCTTATAAGAGAGTCATAATTTATTTTAAAAGTCACTATATTTTTTTTTATATATCTACAAAATTAAAATTGTATTATTAGAGTCAATACTTGTGAAATGGACTTTAATAAATACAATACAATTTTGTTCTAACGGAGCCATTGTCGTATAAAATTGATTTTGTATATTTTGTTAAATGCTATTTATAAATATTATATGTGTAACGCACGGTAGGGGAGGGCAGAGTGGTCTGTTCCCATCCTAAAATTATAACTAACGAAAAGTTGCCTGAAAAATACAATATTTTTTCTTATATAAAGATCAGTTCAAAACTAGAAGCTCCCAAAGCTTCTCTGAAAAATGATGCAACATAAATTACTTAACCTAACTCTTGAGTTCATCATAAGTCTTGTATTAGCTTGGTTCCCTGACATAAACTAACAATCGTACGCACTCAGTAGGGGAGGCAGAGGGAACCTATTGTTAGGACATTCCTTTCCCCACTTTCCGCCGAATTCTGGATGCATTTTATATACAACATATTAATAAAATAAATGATGTAGAATTTGTCAATACTACGGGAAGCTACAGCAAAGTAAGTTAAGTCTGACGTCAATAGATTATAAAATTATATACGAATACTCAACAGTCGCTCAGTAAACATATTTTGCAAATATTATTTTAAGAAAATATAATTTACAAAATATGTTTACTTATAAGAAGCATAAGCCTCTAGCTAAATATTAGCAGTATTTAATCCCATATTTCACTGAAATTAATTACGACATCAATGTAAATATTATAAATTGAGGCCGTCGTGGCAGAGGGACAAAAGGGTGTGACTGTAAAGCGACTGTTGTGGGATCGATCCCCCACTCGAAGGAATGAATTATTGTTTATTAATATTTTCATTTCTTTGCACTTGTACCAAGGAAAAAGCCCGGCGTTGGAGCCCGGAGTATCTTAACAATACATATACCTAGCCTAGATACAGCGTGAAACACGTATCCCGCACACAGTCCGCATATTTATGTTAAATCAATGTCAAATTGTATTGGAAACGCATTAAATCGTTTGTCCATGAACATTTATCACTTATAACCAGCGTGACTGCAATCGTTTGTAATAGATTTTAAATATCTAAAACGAAAATCTAAAACACTTTATCTTGAAACAATAGTAATTAATTTTATTATCAAAAAAATATCATGAAATATGATTAGACAAAAAAACGTAATCTGATTGTTTCTTATCATTTTATGTATTGTTATTTGGGATATCCCTTTACACCGCGACTTCAATTCACACCATAGCAACAAACATATTTCAAATAGAAATTAAAGAGACGAACAGACAAGACAGGCTGAAAAGAACCTCAGAATAAAATTTATTAAAAATCAAATAACAATATTATAGCAACGGATTAGTGATACGCCACACATGAATGAATGAATGAGACCATAAATATAAAAACGTAACAAAATTTAAAAATCTTTAAAAATTTTGTACGCAAATACGTAATATGGTAAAGAAAGAAATAAATGATGAATTGAAATATAATAGAATTCGTTCTTTTAATGCCGATCTTAATACATTTTTTTTAACAGAAACGTGGCTAATATGTGCCGATAAAGTTATTCGTTATCTAATTCCAGGATATACACATTATTATAATTATAGAACTAGAATATTTACTAGATTAAATGTGATGAAGTTAAAATTTTCAGCCTTGAAAAACTTGAGACATTATTTATCCGAAACAATTTACTCTAATAATAAACACTTTTTATGGATTAGCTTAGCAAAGTAATACATATCAGAGATTTTTAACTTATTTCAGCTTAGCTCAGATCAACATCCTATCTAAAAAAACAAGGACATACAGAAGGTTGTAACTTTATAAAAAATATTAATGAGGACTGTCGTACACAACAATAACAGATCAAGTAGTCTCAAATAAAAAAGAAATAAAATTCCATTTTTCAATTTTCGATTCTTTCGATTCGATTCTACACAGTAATATCTCATCATGATCTCGACATTATTATCTCTTCTCTTCGTAAAGTATAAAGCTAAAGATTGTATAAAAAAGTTTTTTTCTTTTTTAAGAAGAAGATTAATCTATTGCCTTAATAGTTAAAATATGCTATGAAATGCATTTACACGGGCGTACTCCTTAAGAAAATCACCTTTCTGAAATGACCATTAAAGTTCGTTTCGCCTGAACTCCTTTCTGTGCCTGAACAAATTTTAAATTATAATAGAATCTCTTATACATATAATCAAAATAATATTTCAATAAACAATATTATAATTATGTCACTTTAATGTTGACTGTTATAATGAAATTGTTTTATTTTATAATTTTTTACGTAATCTTATGACAAATTCTCGATTATATACGATTTTTTCATTCCAAAGGTAAAACAAGGACAGGTTAAAAGCTTAGCAAAGTTATATCAAAAGATATCTGCTCTCGATTCAGGTTCAAATAAATAGTTGAATACAAGTTAGTATATAATAAGTTCTTTGATTTTCACGATTATTACACATTTTAAATGAAACTCTTTTAACCGGATTCATCGCGTATATTTAAGGTTTTACATTTTGGAAACCCGACGTTTCGAACACTTTGCAGTAGTCCGTGGTCACGGGTAGACTGTGACCCGGGTTTCCAAAATGTAAAACCTTAAATATACGCGATTAATCCGGTTAAAATAGTTTAATTTAAAAAATTCTAGTATGTAATTTGAATTAACTATGAGGATTTTTCTATATTTTTGTTGCTGTTTTAAGTTTTAACACTTGTTTTTTCTTCTTGTATGTTTATACATTTCGGTTTCTTTATCAACGCTGTAACTTAAAATCAATTAGTCAATTTAATCAAAGTAAAAATAGATTAGTGACTCATATAAAAACTATAAATTTTTTGTTTAAATATTATATTTTTAATATCAAAATAATGTCAGCATCATCAATATAGTTCATGCCTTCAATAATACAAACAATACGTGTTCATTTTTAATTACGCAATCCTGTAATTATTATTGTATGTATGTTGTATGTGTATTTATAATCTATATCGCATTAGATTTTAATAGATAAAAATAATAACTTTTGCGTGTTTCGAAATATACAAACGAAAATACCTTATTTAAATATTTAAACTCAAAAAGAATTTATTTTAATTTTTTAACTTAAAACTTAATTTAGTTTCACGCTGTACAACTGGCGAGAACGGAGCGCCAAACGCTACAGTCTTTTGTCTCTGGTCTGGTCGATGGTATAATTAAAAATATTCAACACTTTTTCTCTCGCTATCAAAACGTAACACGCTTTTATTATTTATTAAGTGTTATATATTTTTTATTAGATTTTATTTATTTTTAACTTTTTAGATCATTTTATTGACAAATAATAAAAGCTTGTTTTTAAAAAAGCTTTTTTTTTTCTTTTTAATATTATGAAGAAAGCTAATTTCTTAAAAAAACCCTACACCATCAAATAAATCTAAAAATAAAAAAAAAGAAATTTCCGATTCAACATACGAAACAAACGGTATCAATATATCGAAAATCTTAATATATAAATTTATACGACTCTTAATCAGTCACCATTCACCTTTGTCCACGATAAGCCACAGATATTACGCCGGCAAAGAGGAATTATGACTATTATATAAATATTTGAAGGCCACACGACAAACACGGGTTGTTATTCCACGATGTATAATCTAAGTTTTCGTATCACACTTGTATACATTGTTATTGCAGCAGTGGCACGAGGCTTATTTAGAATAAAATAATAGCTTACGATCCCAGGGCTCCCAGATCGACGTCATTTTAGTTGTGGTTGTTGTCATTTTGTTTGCTTAAATCTGGGGGGTGTAGGAGGTCTGGGGCCCCGGAATCTATAATGATATAACGGAGTCTATGGCAATCTTACCAAAGTTCGAAACTGCTCCGTAGTTATTTTTTTTAAATATTTTTTGGCTTCTACGACTTCTACGGTGCCAGCTTTGGCTAATATAATTTAATGATTTTTGTAAATTCTTATACTTCCATAAAAATAGACCTATTCAAGGTCTAAACTATCACCATGTAGAAATCCGAGTCCATCCAAGAAAGCCTCGTTCCGTTGTCTACGCACAGCCTCAATTTAGTAAGGAAGCTGTTTTTTTTTTGGAAACACAATTTTTATAGTCCATGCAAAAGAATTTACGGCCGACAAAAAGTCTTTAATATAAAAAGGTAAAACAATTTTTAACATTTACTAATACTATAAATTTGAAAAATTGATTGGTGAAGTGCGCTAATATCAGGAACTACTGGTTTAGAAATGTTTTTTTTTGTGTTGGATAGTAAGTACATTAATTAAAGAAAGCTATCGATTCGATGTAACTCATTCTACCTACGACCACAGTTGCCTTGTACACTGGCATAGCTGGTGTCAATTTGCAACTCTTTTTCTTCATTCCATTTGAACACGAAGGCGAGCCGCAGCCACAAGCTAGTAAAGTTTAATTGCATCAAGGCTTAACATAAATATTCATATATTTATATTATAAATATATATTGTAGTATGATTAAATAATGCATATTTATTGGTTCATACTAAATGTTTATTTAAATCAGATTTATGTTATATACGTAATATTATTAGCTTGCGATAAATGTTGTGATCCCCGTCTCTCGGTTAAATCCCGTTGCTCTGCGGCAAACGTTTGTTATTTTCTTAATAAAATCTTATCACTGAATACAAGGCAATAAACTTTATCAAATTAAGTGTAATTAAAAAAGTCCCCAATAATAGCTATCCAGTTAATTTGTGTTTTGTATTGTTAAATAAGTGCTTCCCCTGACCCTCTGACTTTAAATTTTCTTATCATATGAACTACTTCATGCACTAGAAAATTAATATGACTTTGAAGGAAAAAGAAGATCTTGGGTCCATACGTAAAGAGTTAATATATGATCTAAAAAATAGATTTTTTTTTTATTTTAGAATACCAAAAAATCAGCACAATTGACAAACTGGATGCTATATAACTGGCAAAAATAGCTTCAGATCCTTAATCGATATAAATAATCGATTACAGTACTGCGAAAGTGACATTTGTTAATTGTAATTAAGTGTCAGTATTTTAACGCACTTATTAGTGCATATCATTACAGTATAAATAAAAAAAATATCAATTAATCACTGAAAAAACAAACAGAAAAACATTTGAATCGATTAAAATTAATTATATTTTAAATTACAGGTGTGACAACTGATTGACATTGACACCTTGTCTCATGATTTTTGCATTTTTGCTTCGCCCGTTACTTTCGTTTCGATGCGTTTTGAGTGCTTTCCCGTTTGTTTGATATTTTCAACGACTGCTGCTTTTTTTCACGGATTTTTTTTTCTCAGTAATCCTAATAACCTATTTTACAGAGGTTGGTTGTGCTGTGAACTTAGTCTCACTTTTACCATTTCTCTAATAACTCAACTATCAAATTGCTAGAACTGACAATTTTTTTAGAGAGGTAATGGTATACCTGAATCTATTAAATGATACCATTTTCATCTCTCTGGGCCCCAGAACGTACGCAATGGTTTCAGTTTCCTTTATGCGAATCGAATGAAAAAATAATCATGATACATCTAACGCTTTGTGAATAATTATTTTATACTAGTCTTACGCTCACGGCTTCGCCTGCATGAAATACACAATTATTTATTTTCTCATTCTCCATTAAGTAGCTTCTGTTCCCCACTTCCCGCAGTATTATTAACGCATTACATACTCAGTAACGGATCTCGACGTCGGGCTTTGTCTCAATACGAGAAAATGAAAATATTAAATATTTCTCCGAGTGGGAATGGAACCCAGAACCGTCACGTTTACAGTCGCACGCTTGTGTCCTTACGCCACGATGGCCTCCAGATATGCATAGATATTTGCTATTATCTTGTCATACCACAATATAGCATTAATAAGTGCAAATTTATGTTACATATAAACAGTGTAAGCCAATAATCAAGTTATAAATTAATTGTATTTATCTCGGACAATTCTCTCAACATGAAGAAAAAAACAGTTTCACGTAAAGCAGTTAACCGACAAACACTCCGTTCTCTACTTTCCCCTAATTTTTGTGACATTTCGTGTTAATTGTCAAGACTCGAGAACAGCAGAATGGAAACAGCTTATTTATAAGTATAAGCTAAATGAATATATCCAGAAATAATCCTGTCATGAAGTCAAATCCAACGGTGTATCATTTTTCAAAATCGGTTCCCTGGCTTCACAATTACCTGCTGCCGAATTTTCTAACCGCACAGTATGTCACAAACTCAAATACCATCCATACCACCTGGATACGTGGCACTCCACTATCTTCGGCTTCGTAGGATCTTCCTTTCATGCGCCACGCTACTGTGGAATGGTATACCTGCCGCGATGTTTCCAGGTCGATATGACATGGAACTCACCTTAAAAAGTGTGTCTTTTTCCACCTTAAAAGTCGGCAACGCACCACGCGGAATCATGGGCGGCGGTGATCACTTACCATCAGGAGACCCGTATGCTCATTTGCTTTGTCTTCTCCATAAAAAAAATTGCAAGGAAACGAATGAACACACACGCGCTAAAACTTAAACCCCTTTCGGTGTCCCCACAGTCGGGCAATAATCATTATCCTCAGTGGAAAATGGAACCCACAACCATTACGTTTAGTCTCACTACACCACGACGGCATCAAGTTTTGTAAAGTATTAAATAATATATATTTTATACAATATGGAGACCGCCGTGGCGCAGATTTGCAAGGGATGACTATAACGCGATCGTTGTGGATTCGAACTCCATTCGAGGGAATATATTATTATTTATTTATATTTTTATTTCTTCGCTTTGGCACCAAGACAAAAGCCCGACATAGAGTTCCACCACTCAACACACAATGCCTCAAAACTATTGGCGGAAAGTGAGGAAACGGAGTGATTTAATTTGATTTAATTTTAATTTATAAAATATATTATATAAAATTTCTACTGTACATCCATTACGTATATCGTTACCCTTGAACTAATAATTCTGTATTATCTACTAACTTTATGTTGATTATTGATTAGGTCGACTCGAAAGTCATATGCTTTATATATGCATTATCTAAATTACATAGCTTATTATATTCAGTGTGTGTACTACAGATTGGACCGTCAATGACTTTTGACGACTACGATATTTTTTTTTATTATAATAATTCCATTTTGAGACATTTGGAACGTTTCTTACGTAATTGTGGATTATGGACTTGAATAGGTTTTACGATAATATAATAAAGGTACTTCCCTGATATCAATTAGGAAAATTCGGCATTGGGTTACGACACAATAAGCAAAAAATATTTAAATATTTAAAGATCTTAAGATTTTCTTTTCTAAACTCAGAAACTACTCAGCTTACTAGCTATATATAGCTACTTATTAATTGTTTTCACTGCAAAGCGAATCCAATAATCAATATTAAAGCTATTATTTACGTATTTAATATATAGATTTTCTCGTGCACATTCACACGCTTTTGGAAATATATCTGTCAATTCATAAATTTTGGTATAAGTTTAAGAAAGATATAAGGAACAGGAAAGGAAGGAGTCCCATCCACGCCGGGGTCCCGAAAGGTTCCACGTTTTTACCTTTACTATACGAGCTCTACCTTAGCGATACTCCTGAGAAACAAAGTCGAACTTACAATGCATGCCGTCGATATCGCCGTTCCACATGGATAGCTGCAACACGCTGCCGACGCCTTAGGCGATTAGTTCAGGAAGAGGCGGTTTGGTTTCCCTGTAAATGTTACGAGACCGTCTCAACTATATACCTACATAGCAAATCATTGCTCTGGGGAAATATCCCTAGGTCAAATAATTAAACTTTCTTCTAGACTTGAAACTTTTCTCCTCCATCATGTATTTAAGAAGAAGAAAAAAAGCTAAATATTATGTCAACAGCAGACTGATCGGCTCATATGCAAGCAGACTTACAGTTACATTTCATTTAAAACCAGCAACCGTCGTATATGAACTATGTTTATATCATGCTCCTGGACTTCCTTCAGAGGGTTCAAAATAAATTGAAATAGCTCTCAGATGATCCTGTGCAGGTGTATGCAATATGTATCAATAAATGAATCCTATAAAGGCTTTCTACGAGCGAGCACTTTCCCACCCAAATCCTCTCATAGCCTTATATCCTCCTAGATCTCATATCTCATATCCTTCTAGATATCCCCATATCCTCCTAGATATCCCCAGATGACAGCTTCTCAATCGTCAGGGGCGGTGACGAGACCCAATGGTCAAAGACCCCCCTAATTAGTTATCAAAGCGGACGAGGGGAGCGGAGCCAGTAGTCACTTATGTAGCCATTCTTCAGGGGCGAGCTTCACTCGTCCGTACCTAATCTGTGACGCTGTAAATATTCATACGAGTATTATAAAAGATAATTTTCTTTTGGTATAATGGATATATTAAGAAAATTTCTTATCTGATGCTAAAAATTCTTTTACCAAAATGATGCTTTAGAGTAGGCTATAGTAAACATATAGATTGATCTTTTAATTTGAATTAAATGGATCAGCCTTGAGAATGTTGATATTTACAAAAGGTTAAAGAAATTGTGTAATATTGTTTTTCGCGTGTGTTCTAAGAAAACAATGTCACATAAAAATTCTACAAAGCGTATTAAAAATACTCACAAATATTTCATATATGCCTGTACTGTACAAGTTACGATAATACTTTATAAAACAAGATTAGAAATCTCTGGATCAGAAATCACGCGACATTTAAGTAAACAAAAAAAATATTGTTTTCAAAATAATATTTTTTTATGTATTTATATAAAAAAAAAAATTAATGAAGAAAACAACGTCACTAGCTTTATAAACTACGTAGCCTTTATTTCTTATACATAATACATCAACAAACTCGCTGTTGCCAACGTAACAATATTGATATGAAATTTTCATTTTATAAATTATAGTTTAATAACTTAATATGCAGATAAACTTTTAAGAAAATGAAAAATTACGCAATCTCGAGAACCGATTAGATAATAAGCATTGTAAATCATACATTTATATAAATACCTTAATATTATAATAAATCGATCGATCATATTATTACAAGATTATCTGTTAATAATTCATTAAATAAATAAAGATTTATACATTAATTTATGGTTTGATGAAAATTAATTGTATTGCCATTATAGTCTTCGGCTGTGATTTTATGTTTTAAATAACCATTGAATGGATTGCATATTTAAATATCGATATTTAAAGATATCGATATTGAGGACTTCAAAAAGAAAAAAAATATATAAAGCTAGATTTTAACTGCAGCTTCGTTCGCGTAACACATTCTAAGTGCCCAAGGTAGTGTTTTAATAACGATAGCCTTCCTAGATAAAAATACTAACAAAATTACCCTTACAAAAAGTTTACTTTTTAAAGAATTTTTGAATGCTCTCAACCAGTAGTTCTTGAGATTAACGCGTTCACCCAAACAAAGTGTTCAACATAATAATATTAATGAGTATTTGCATTTATTAAGGAATATTTATTACATAGTATTATTTTTTACATACATAGGTATCAGCCAAAACTCGCTGATACCTATGTATGTAAAAAATAATACTCTAGATAAATTCGAATCCGGGTTTTGTCTTGTCAGAGCAAAATTGAAAATAGAAACCACAAACAGTCAGTCAGTAAAGTCAGATGCTGTTCCACTACGCCGACAGTACCTGAAGCTCAAAAAAATAAGGCGATAGAAAGCATTGGTTTCAATGATATAAATAGTATTTCATATAAAAAATCTATTCAGAAATACTCACGCGATATGTCCACAGAGCAGAGACATAAAAATCCTAAAAAATATTGGCGCCTAAATATTTAGCGTTCTAATATTATTATAGATGCTTTCTATCACCGTATTTTGTTTGAGCTTGAGCTACTGTTGGCGCATTGGAACAGCATCTGACTTTAAATGCTGTTTGTGGTTCCTATTTCGAATTTCACTATGACAAGACAAAACCCGCATTCGGATTTTTCTAGACAACACGTAATATCTAGTATTCAGGCACAAAGTCGAGGACAAAGTACACAAGGTTCTCAAAGCGTGAAAATTTAAAAAATGAATACTTTTTTTCTACTTGCCTACTAAAGAATAAGTATACATTACATTCAAGTTACTCGTAATTAAATATATTAATTTACAGATTACATACTTCTTTATCAATCCTGCATCAAAATGAATACTGCATGCCATTGGACGATAAGATTGAAAATGTACCGATTCGTATCAATACACGTGTATAATTTTTTTTGTGAAACGCAAAAAGTCCATTCCAAAATTCCATTTCCATGTAAAGGTTTCAAAATTTATATATAAATATAATTTTCAAAATTTATATAATGCTTGTACAGGCGCAGCCGCGAGCGGGCATAAGCTTGAACTACATAAATATATATTAAAAAGTAAAGTTTCTACCAATTCAATAAAATTGTTATTTATAGCAACTTTGTCAACACAACATTCTTCAAAAGAGTATCACTTTTTTATTTTGAAACTGATTCATAAAACAAATAATAAATGAAAACTGCAATTGAATAAGTTAAGCCGTACAGACAAATAGACAAAAAATATAAATTTTTGGTCAATTACATTATTAACGTCACTAATAACATTTTTTCTTATATAACTTCCATATACAGATACTGACCGATATGTTTTATTATAAGTATATATTTTGGCAAATTATAAATTTTAATATGGAAATTATGTTTTTGTAACAAATACGGAAGGAAACGACGGAATAAAAACAAATCTATAAGTACAATGAATTGAAAATAGACTTAATTGTAGAGGCCAAAGTGGAACATCATTTGACAGTAAAAGCGGTAGTTGTAAGTTCGAGCCCCAATATCCCCAACATTCCAGTCACACATGGTTCTGCCAATCAGCTCAAATGTCTTGACTTGGGAATTGAAAAATAATGTGCGGAGAAGCTGAAAACACGTCACTATACATCTTTTAAGTTTTGAAATTTTATGATTTATTCCGTATAGCTAACATTGTGAGTTCTAATCCCATCCATGATCATATGACAAATAATAATTTTGTTTTTTCAGACTAATTTTTCTTTAATTAAATTATTTTTGGCTCATCTGGGTCCCCACAGGATGGTGTTACTGCCCATGCGGGTGACCACAGTTCTCATAATATTTTCACTAATGGCAATGTTGCCCGCAATCAGGCTTCGATCGTATCCTCGGGCCATCGGTCACAGTTGCCTGCAACCTTGAAAATCAACCTTATTTAAGTACAAATAATACGTTTAGTAGACAGATTTTACTGCTGATATGATTATCAAAACATCATATATCTTTATATAACGTAAATAAGCCTATCGATCAAATAATACACTAGTACGTATATACTATGAAAAATTAATTGATATAAAACCGTTAATCCCAAAATCTGCAGTTATCAAAAGTCCACGTTTTATGTACGCACCTACTTATAGATAGATATTTAGATAATAATAAGATTAATTGAAAATGTATATTTGCTGATTCTTTATCAATATAATTCGAATAACTTATATATGACTGGCTAGCAATGGTTTGATATAAATAGCTTATTATCGAGACCTATGTCCAACAGTGGAAGGACGCAGAGTGATGATGATGATGAAGATGATGATTACAGTACTATTACTGCTACTATTTTATTTTATATAAAATTCGAATTCATGTCTCATATCATGTATGCATGTATTGTATACATTTCAAATTATAAAATGTAAAATAATAAAACAGCTTCACGCTGTATCCCGCACACACCAGGGTAAGCAGAGGGAACCTAGTGTTAAGACACTGCATTCCCCACTATCCGCCGAAATCTGGTGGCATTGCGTGTTGAGTGGCGGAACTCAACGCCGCAATTTGCCTCGACACTAGAGCGAAGACATGAAAATATAAATTTTAATAAATATTTCAATTCTTTGAATGGGGACCGAACCCACAACCAGTCGATTTTTCAGTCACACTTTGTGCTTCTGCGCCGCGACTGGCCTCATTTTAATTTAATTTATAATAATAAAAATATTTATATTGTTATGTAAAAACAATAAAGAAATAAAATCTTGTATTACCAAATCTAAAATAAAATCTTATATTTACCCATTTTGAAATTAATTTCATGTTTCACGTTACTTGAGATGGCAAAAAAGATTTAGTCGTAAATTTATATTTTTCACTAAGAGATAGTAAGTTAAATTATTTAAAGAAATAAAAGATGTATCTTATATTAAATAATATATATTATGAACTTTAAACATCATTTATTACACTTTTAAATTATAAAATTGTATTAACTCACAATTACTTTCAAAATACAATGTCTACTTAATATTAATAGAAAAATATTATTAGAAACAATATTTTTAAATTTTTGTTAATTCTTATGTTAATTCGTCGGGTACTGGGGTGTATTTCAAGCCAGTATCGTTAAGCATTGTTACGATCCAGGCATCCTTAGGGAGCTTGCCAGACTCTAATAATTTGACCGCAGCAGCAACGTTAGCACCACTTGTGTATCCTACATACAAGCCTTCCTTCTCACCGATAAGTTTCTTGTATTTTACTGCTTCTTCATCAGTAACGCTAATTGTACCATCAAAGTTATCAAAACTAAACAGGAAGGGGATGCTTCCGTAACCTGATCCTTGTAGTAAATGCAAAGGTTTGGTGATCGGTTCACCTTTAATTGGTTCGGAACCTGAGGGCTCAACAACGAAGCATTTAGTATTAGGGCTCTTTTCTTTCAAATATTTTGAAGTTCCTACGAATGTTCCAGCAGTACCAACCGTCGCAATAAATGCGTCGACGTGGTGACCAGATTGCCTCCAAATTTCAGGTCCAGTTGAAGCATAATGTGCGTCTACGTCCATAGGATTATGGAATTGATTCACGTAAAAGCCACCGGTCTCCTTGGCAATTTCCAATCCTTTGGCCTTAGCTGCGTCAACATCAGCCAAAGTCACGTTGCCATAAGTACCTTCTACTTGAGGTACTCTCACACACTTGGCACCAAGTGCTTCAATATGTATCGCTCTTTGAACACTGTTACCTTTGGACATAGTAGCTACCAAAGGGTGTCCAAGCACTGCACACACAACGGCAAGACCGCATCCTTGGTTTCCAGATGTGACTTCTACAACGTGATCACCAGGCTTCAGCTCTCCACTTTCACGAGCCTTCAAAATCATGTGACGGGATGATCTGCACTTGATCGAACCTCCAGGGCTCATGAATTCACATTTTGCAAGAATTCGGCCAGGTCCAGTCCAAAGTCTGTCAAGTGCCACTAAGGGTGTATTTCCGATGAGATCTAATGCAGACGCATAGATTTCATTTTGTACTCCGTTTATACTAGCCATAATGAATGTGATAATTAGAAGTTATCACAACAATGTCTTAGCACGCACTGATGTAAAGAGTCAATTCTCGTTCACTTTATACTGTAAGCGTAAGACGGCACGCCAGCAATGTATCTACAAGCTATCCAGTAGAGCGGAGTGCAAAAATAAAAGATTAAAGTGGAAATTATCATAATTATAATTTGAGGCAAGGGACTTTAGCGGTTTCACAGCCTAATAAAATATATTATAGCATATTTTATTTCATAATAGCTTATAAAGTTTAGGTAAAAAATATTTTCTGATATTGTGCAAAAATGGCGTAATCTAGAAATATTTGAACATCATCCAATAGTAAAAACTTTTATGTTTAAAAGATTTTCGTTTTACCAGTTTGATAAATAAAGGATAGTTTGATTGAACATTCAACATTGGACCTGATGTCTTCGCCTTCTTAGCAGAGCGAAGAAATAAAATAATTTCTCTACTAATCCTATTAGATTTTGGAAATATGTAAGTGTAAAAAATACAAAAGTAAATTAATTAACCAAATGCAGTAAAAAATGTAGCAAAATAAAAAATGTTGTAAAAATTCTTAATCATATTCATTCATACAATCGTATTTATCGTCATCTCAATTTTAAATTGAACACTCTATTTCTATTTCTAAACAAAATTATATTATTAATTAATATAAAAAAAATATAAATTAATTATAATCATTAATAATAATGCTAAAACTACTGTACGCATTTAGATGAAACTTTACAGAAATATAACTCATATATCAGAATAGACTATAATTTATGTAAAAAATAATAATTTAGCTATAATATATCAAAAATTTTATGCGGGCGGAGTTGCTGCTGGGTGGCTAGAAAAACATATTTTCATATTTTTTTGCGAAGTAAAGAATCGACTATCAAATTGAATAGTGTAACGAGTGAAATTTATATATCTTTTTTTTTTATTATAAATATATCAGTGATACGTTCCTGAAAATTGTACGTTCTCGAATCCAATTAAAATGAGTTGTATCCTTTATATTACGAGCCGATTTTCGAATTTAAATATGTATGTAAAGCAACAGATTAATATTTTATATATTACTCGTAAAGCTTGTATTACTGGGTAAAAAGTAAAATTTAATTTTTATGATTTAATAATTGTACTTAAATTATGCCTGATAATTATAATAATCAAAAAAAAATAAATTAAATCAGCTTCACGCTGTATCTCGCACACAGCAGGGACACAGAGGGAGCCTAGTGTTAAGACACTCCGTTCCCCACTTTCCGCCGAATTCAGGACGCATTGTGTGCTGAGTGGCGGAACTCAACGCCGCGCTTTTCCTCGACGCCAGAGCAAAGAAATGGAAATATAAATTTAAATAAATATTTCATTTCAAGTGAGGATCGAACCCACAACCAGTCGCGTTTTCAGTCACACTTTTGGCCTCTGTGCCACGATCGGCTTCATAATAAAATATAACATAACAATAAAAATAATAATACAACAATAAAAATAATAGTACAACTTATTATAATAGAATTATAATTATAAGTCACATCCTTGTGTACCTGACACAAGGGTGTGACTGCAATGCGATGGTTGTGGGTTCGATCCCCACTAGGGGGAATGAATTATTATTATTTATTAATATTTTCATTTCTGCGGTCTAGCACCATGGCAAAAAAGCCCGGCGTTGAGTTCCACCAGTGAACATGCAATGCCTCAACACTATCATCAGAGGGATCAGAGGGAGGCTTACCATATTATGTGCGGGATACAGCGTGAAACTGTTTTTTTTTAAATTATTTACATTACATTAGGAGGAGATCGTTATTAACATGCTCTTATAAGGTAAACTTGTAATTTGTAAATATGTAATTTTGTAAATACTGTAGGTAACTTAGGCGACAATTCAATATTATGGTATTGTCGAGTTCTAAAGAGGTCTAAAGATGGCGTCAGGACTTGAATAGTAGACCTCTTCAGAGGTTACCAGTAAACCATTGAAGTTTAACTGATTTTTAGCTCAGAGTATATTCCATAGTACTTATTGCATATAGTGTAGAAATGAGTATTTTTTTAGTATTTTTAACTGTATGTTACTTTTGTAGAAATCGTGATTTGAAGGTCTATAATTTATATAACAAATACAAAAGGTCCATTCTCTTTATTATGATATAGAAATTTGGGCTGCACAATATAAAACTGTTTAACTTCTTAATTTTTATTTTTTTTATTTTTTTTAAACTTGTTTGTTTTGAATAATTATTTTGTTTCTTAATATATTTATTTTACAATATGCGATATTCTTTTAACTTTAACCTTTTCATTTCATTCCGACTTTTCATTTCATTCCGATTCTTTAACCTTTTCATTTCATAGGAATTTAGAAAAAAATTATGCAATCATCCATTTTGTAACAATGGCCAATATTTTAACATAATAATTATAAAAGGTTTATATTAAATTAATACAAAATTTAAATATAAAATATATTTCGTATTAAACAAATGCGCAAATAAGATAAAATTATGCGGTTTCACGTCACATATAAAAACGAGGGCGTTTTTTTTTCAGTCGTAATAACGTCGCTATAAATTCACATGCGAAATTTTTATATCATTCCAAGCTAAAACATGAAAGTATAACACTTTTATTATCATAATGTGGAATCGTAAATTAATATTACACATAAAATCGTGCAAATATAGAATTATTATTGAGGAAAAACATATTATAGCTTTTAAATTGCTTGTTTTTGATACTTTTCTGGTAAGTTTCAATATCATTTTCACTAATGGTGAAGTTTTTAGTATTAATACTAAAGACTATATATACAAATTATACTTATACTAGTTACTGCCGATATAATCCTTATAACCTTACGTACTTCTTAAAAATATTATTAAATGTCCTGATTTTGCGAAAAAAGGCGAAAAAAACACGAGTGAGATGAATCAATTTTTCTAGAATAATATGAATTGATAAAATATAAGCTGATGGATATACCATCAGCTTATATTATAATATTATACGACTTTTATCGATGTCAAAAATCAATCAACATCACGAACCACCATTCTAATACAATCTTAATATAAACAAGAGTAACAATTACCTTCATTCCTAAAAAAAAAAAAATCACACACAAAATTCCCGTAGAGTTCAATAAAGACTGTGCAGCCGCGGTGTAGGGGCGGGGCGGTGTCCTTGAGCTTTCCTCCTTTTATTATAACAAACTGAGACCAGTCGTGGCGCAGCGGCACGAGGTGTGACTGTAAAACCGGCTGGTTGCGGGTTCGATCCCCACTCGAGGATATGAAATATTTACTTAAATTTCTTAAACCATTTCTTCGCTCGGGTGTCGAGGTTAAGCGCGGCGTTGAGTTCTGCCACTCAACACGTAATGCCTCCAGAATTCGGCAAAAAGTGGGGAACGGAGTGTCTTAGCACTAGGTTCCCTCTGCCTACCCTGCTGTGCGCGGGATACAGCGTGAAGCTGATTATTTATTATATCAAACACGCAGTTATAATGGAGAGGAAGGTAGGACGCGCTCTTGGCTTTCTCAGAAGAGCTTTGAGTTATAACAATGCGATTGCAATTGTCGAGTTTCCAGTTATTTAAATAACGTCCTGATCTGTGGATAACCAATAGAGACATCACGACCCAAAGCAATATTAATTAAATAATTTGTGTTTGGGTAATCAGTTACAGAATGGGATCGAACCCACAATCAGTCGCGTTTACAGTTACACTTTGTGCTCCTGCGCTACGACTGGCCTAGATTAATAAGAAGAATAATTATGACTACCTTTTTATGTATAGTTCTTTGTGTGTAAACCTTACCTAATTGATGGGGATAACGTTGACAGATTACAAAATTTAGATTTTATTCTATAAAAATTTAGATTCTCTTCTATACTGATCTATTTTAAAAGGTTTTTGTGAATGTCTATAGGTGAAAAGTATTGAGAGCACTAATAAAACAAAGACACTCTTGCAATGTGCTTCAAATTTTATCTGTCAAAGTTACCCAGATTGACTGACCTGATATTTTAATTGCTCTGGTACCAACAAATAGCAGCAAAGCGGGGAGTTGAGTTCCAACACTTAACGCGCAATGCTCCAAAAAATTCTGCGGAAAATGGGGAACGGAGTGTTGTAACACTAGGGTCATTCTGCCTAGCCTGCCATATGCGGAATAGTTCTAACATAAAAACAAATAAAAATAAACAAAAATAAAAAGTGACTTATAAATCTATACAATTATAATACGCCTTTCCTTATATCTATATTACATGTCCTAAATAAAACAACAAAGGCCGTAAAGGCGCATTTATAAAAACATTATTTTACATGACATGCAAATACTCCAAATAGTAAATTATGGTAATATAATACAGAACACAGCGATGGAGATCACAGGCACGGTCAGACGGGCCGACTAACCTAATAATAAAAGGTCTACCAGATTTGATGCGTACAAACGGACACACGATACGAGGCCCTCGTTACGTGTTATGTGATGCTTATTGGGTATATAGATTCTGATTGACAATGAACCTTTGTAACAGATTTAAGTATTTTATATAAGTTTTTTTTTTGTATGGATTTATAAAAATGGTTCGTGAGTAATGACTGACTGACACAGTAAAACTACTGAGCGTAGAATACTAAAAATTCATATGTAAACCAAATACGCATTTTTTATTTTCTCGTATTTCGTATGCAGCAGGGTAGCCAGAGGGAGCCTTGTATTAAGACACTCCGCTCCTGACTTTCTGCAGAATTCGTCAGCCCTTACGTATTGCCTCGACACCAGCTTTGCCTCGACCAGGAAATAAAAATATGAATTATTTCTTTTTCTAGAGTGAGAATCGAATCAACAACCTGTCGCGTTTTTAGCTCTTGCGCCAAGACTACACGTTGGGTAGTGTTATATGACATTAAAGCGTAAATAATAAGGCTCAACTATGAAGTCCCAGTAACGAAGTTGAAGGCGATAATTAGAATATTATAAATGAAATATTTAAAGGATAATTTGGAATCATGATCATATTTAAATTAATTTCATTTTTTCGCTAGAGGCCAGTCGTGGTGCAGGGAAATAACAGTGGGTCCTCTAATAACAAAGCAAAGTGCAGCGTTGAGTTCCTCAGCTGAAATATATTAATGGGAAACAGAGTGTCTTAACACTAGGTCCCCAGGTTCCCTCTGCCTACCCTACTATATGCGGGGTATAGCGTAAACAAGATCTCCGCACTGGTAGAAATGTTCGGATTGAGTTGTATAAATTAGACGGCAAATGGTGAAAAGAGTGTTTTAACAATTAATAGAATAGAACAGTATGTGGGGGACTCTACCTCAGTAGGTAGACAACCAACAGGTACCAATGGTAAAATAACGTGAAACAGATTTTTTTATCAATTTTAGAAATAAATATCGATTTTGAAGTATTTACATTCAATTATATTACGTTGCTTCAATCGAAGATATATTAACATATTACGATAATTTATCTTCGAACTTCATATAATAATGATCGAACTTCACTTTAGATAAGTTCGTTTGATCATTTAATATGAAAAATATATATATGCTATATTGGCAGGGTGCGTAGTACTAGGTGACAGCATTATAAACACTCGCAGCGCTCATGGTGGCCAAAAGTAGAAAAAATGTAGGCTTTGTCACTTATGTCAAAGCAATCTGTTCGACTTAATGTCAAAGCAATCTGTTCGACTTATCGTTTTACTAAGTTATTAAAAATGAGCCACAGCAGTTGCAGTTGTTCTACAATGCAACAAATACATTTACATGTAATTGATATATTTATAGCGAAGTATGTGATGCAGAAATACAAACAGAAATAGACAACCCAACTATTTATATAAAAAATTATATTACAATAAAATGAAGAACAAAATATGTAATACCCCTAAAAAACATACACAGATGTGGCGACTTCAACAAAAAAAAAATATTTTACTGGGTTTTCATCTATCTGTAATGATGAGCAACTTATAGATCTTGCAGGTGTAATATTCAACAATTTCCAATTATTATTGAAAATATTAGCAAACAATCACAAATACAGTATTAATAGTTTTTTTTTTTATTTTAATTACTTTTTTTTCTTAAATCACATTTCGTTTCGTTCACGTTTTGATATTATAATAATCATTTATTTAGAAAATAAATTATTATAATAATATCAAAACTAGGTAACTACCATTAAATTTGCTTTGTTTCCTTGTTTTTCAGTAAAACTTCAACTAAAAAAGTAGATAGTAAACAAATTCTGATATAACCAAAATAAAACACAATTTTGAATAGAGATTACTTATACTCTCAATTTGAATAACCAGAAATGATTTATCGACACTTGTTCCACAAAAATCACAGTAATTAAGTAATATAAATGATTTTGCAAGTATTTTACGAATATTTTCAAATAATCCCGCCATCATATGTCAACGCGTCAGAGCCCACAAATTTGCGTACGCTGGGTGGCGCTGTAGTCGTGCACGGTGCCAATAAGAGTTTTCTGTATAATTTCTACATCTTTGCATACGTGTATGCATTACTAAATAATTTATTTATTATATTATAAATTATATTGACTTTAACAAGTTTTTTTACTGTACTCATAACGATACAGACGAAAATAAAATTAAGTTCTTATGTAATATTACTGTAATATTTTATTAAAAAAATGTAAAAAGGGGAAATAAAAAAATGTATCGTACCACTGGTATGGTAAATAAATTAAAATTTTATCTATATATGATTTTATATCAGAAAATATAAAATTATACTCACATAATAACTTATTACAACTTAGGCGCACAATAGTAATCACAGGCAGTTAGCAAACCGCCTCTCGGAGGCAATGCAGTAGAAAACGAGAGGCGCAATAATTGCTACCATTGTTGCAGACCCTTGTTATATCTATGCTTATATTATCCTGCGAGTGTCACGTTGAGAGAATAGATTTGAATATGGCCCTTCTGCTTTTTGAATTATTTATATAAATGTACCTTTTAGCTTGACGTTTTACGACGAACACCACCAACCAACGTATCAGAGGGAACCTAGTGTTAAGACACTCCATTTAAAACTTTTGGTAGAATTTTTGTGATATTGTATGTTAAAGAGGAAGTCAACTCCGTGTTCAGTTTCCCAGAGTTAGAAAAATATATATGCATATTTTTTTTACATTTATTCATTACATTTAATAAAGTTAAAAATAACACACTATGAAATAAAATTATTAAGACTAAGTTTCCAGGTTCCCTCTGCCTATGCTGTTGTATGCAGGATACAGCGTGAAGCTGATTTTAATTAAAATAATAGTAAAATGTCTTATTTGTTGCACTATGTAATATATTAATTAGTTATTAATAAACGTATATGAGACGGTAGCAACCCTACTGCCTCCCTGTTACAATATGCGGCAACATTATCTACACAAGGGGAGTTTGTATTTGCCAAGGGCAGCTTAAAGATTTTTTTTCTCGTTTCCTAGATATTATATCTAGATATGTTTATGATCAACTTTAGTAAACAACTATCGACTCCTACGTAGCTTAGCTCGTTTGAACTACACGATTTTTTAGCGTTCCGTACCTTTTAAGGAAAAAGAACCTCATATAAGATCACTTTGTTGTCCGTCTGTCTGTCTGTCAAGAGCCTTTGTCTCAGGAACGCTCTGAGATATCGAGTATATATTTATGACGTATTATCAAAACACAACAATGACTTCAATCTGAAAAATTTAAATCATTTAAATCGGTTAAGTTTTTCAAGAATAGCTCATACAAAGGCATAAAAATATGAAAGAAAATAGAAAATACCAAATTCTAAGTAAAAGCCATCAAAAGTTATAAGAATCTATGCATTATTTCTGTTGCATTTTGTATGAAATTCGCCACGAGTAGAAGTGATTTTGCGAAACACTTCTTATCAGCTCTCACGAGCTTGCACCACAAAATTAAAAATTAAGTAAAAAAAGAAACAATTCGAAAGATGGAACAATATATTTTTAAAGTACAGATACAAACAATTCCAAACTTATAATTGTAGTTCATTTTATACAAAATGAAAGCCAACGCCCGCAAAGTTGTATAAGTTGTACTTTGATAGGCGCGTCCGACTGGCACTTGACTGGTCTTTTACTTGTTAAATGCTTATAGGTAATATATTAAGTTAATGCCACTCAGTTATAATATACAAATTAAAGTGTAATTATTTATTTGTATAATAATGTGACAATAATAATAACACTCTTTTAATACAGTGTTGCTAGTGCTATTAACACGTTCACTGCGTTAGTCAAACTTGACGATTGTCATCAGTGGGTGCGGTATTGGGTCTATAATATCCGAAGCATGACTTTTTCCTAGTGCGTTGCTGGGTCGAAAACACCCGTTCGACTCCACCTGTTCCTAGTGGTTTATCTTTATGAGTATAATAAGTATAGGACAATCTTTTACACCAATGTATTGATGAATAATTTTATATAGCATTCTATAAAAGGCTGAAATCGCAGGTAATTCCACTGAATGGTTCATTTATGAATAAATATATAATCTATCGGATCTTTATGACCCGTCAGCCGCACCAGTTTGTGGAATTTAAATGTGAGTTGGATTCGCTCGCTGGTGGTCCGTACACAATTATAGGTCAGAAATAAAAGTTGACAAGACTTAAGATTACAGGCATATGCATTCATTCCGTATGAAATTAACTACAAATATAAGTTTGTCATTCTTTTTCCTATGAACTGGCTATAAATTTAATTTTTTCGGATATTTACTTTTTTATTTGTATTGCGAGTTCTCACTATGTGCCTAATTTCGTAACTGTAAGTCTACGAACAGTACTTGCTAAGTACTCTGTAAGTTTTGACAGTAAAAACTGTATAAATTAAAGAAATGTTTGTTATTAATTTCAGTTTGATAGTTTCTTGCGATCTCAAAGTAAATGGGCTTGACAGACAGACAACAAAGTGATCCTACATTGCTTTTCCTTTTACGGTTCAGAACCCTAAGAAATACACCGCAATATTAGAAATATGATTTTGATTGTAGCTTTCTCGACATGGACTCTTTTTAGCATGCATTCACATGCATTATACATTATTTTTATTTTTTAACCTTTATTGCTACTTAGTGTTTATCGTAATATCAAGACCAATTCCGTATTCAGAAACACTATCGAAATTTTCAGTTATCTTTTGTCGTTTGTCCTTCAATTTTTAATGTTTTGTCTAAGTATTTATTATCTGTTGTGGGAATTTGTGATGTTTGACCAACTAACGGTCAGCTTGTGTATTATATTATTAGATATATTCGCTTATCTAATTTTATTTATTTGGTAAAATTTTGCTAACTTTATTTTTCTTGGATATTTCACCATGACATGAGTTAATAAACATTTTCTAGGATTGCTTCGTGTTGTATTCACTTTCACTTTTTATTTTAAGGAAATTTCATCGTATATTCACAACATATATGAACCTCACCAGTTGGAGTAACATGTAATCTAGTGCGGCTATAGGGTCATCGGTATCGAACCGTTTAGAACCGATAAACGCACTAGACATAAAATCTTTGCTTCAGTAGATGTGGGGTCGTAAGGACCCGATACATTTTTTTTGTACCTATATTATCTATTTCACAAGGCAAATACAAAATACTTAGCATCTCATTGTCATTTATAAGAAGACAAAAGATCTGTCCCGCACCAGCGGCTAGTACTATTTTATTTTAGTAATTTTCTTTTCTTGAAAATTAAAATAATAAATAAACTAAATTACTGGCTGAAAGTTGAGCACTGGATCTAATCAACCCGATATTGCAGTGAACGTGTTAAACAATAGTAAAGACAAAGTCAGTCCATAAAAATGATTAGTGCTCAACTGCCACGTTCGAAACGCCACTATAAAAGAACAAAAAAGAACAGATTTACCACCAGCCCGCTCGACGGTTGTAAGCCGAGGTTCGAGCCCCGCAGGGGACGCCCTTACAGTCGTCGACTCCTCTCAAGCAGCCAGGTAGTGTTTGCATTTCTTCTGGGACAGAGTACCCTCTTCCCTACCCACCCGGTGTCGCTGTAAAGGCCAATAGGGCTAACAGCATATATATATATGTATTTACTTTTAATAAATCTATGACTCTAATTATTGCATTAAATTATACTATAAAATATTTCAACATAATTAATTTTATATAATATATATCAATAATTAATAATTTATATATTAATAATTTTACAAGACTTCCAGTTCGAAGTGCGTTTACAGATTGTTGTTCTGGAGCCTAGGGTAGTCTATGTAAATGTACCAAGCTGAATGTAAATGACCCGCGGCTAGTGGAAGTAAAAGAAACTATTCCTATTGTGTATTTTTTTCTTAGATTATGAGTGATAAAAAAACGTATGTTTCTATTGACTTCTGTAGTTATCCCACCCTGTGACTGTTAAGTACTTGAGAGTCCCGAGGAAAATATGTATATTTTGGTTTAAGCACAAAGTTTATTTTTATTTATTATATTTTATGAAATCTCTTGATCCTAATGAAGTAAAAATATTAAATACTATCACTTTATATTAGACAACATAAAAGGATAGTTTTTAATATTTTTATTATCTTTTCTCTTTTTACTATCATTTTTTTTTTTGGATTCACGATGTGTCCGGCATATAGCAGAACAGGCTGAGAAAATCTAGTAAACGCACACTCTGTTCTCTACTTTTCGGGAGGCAATAAATGCTTAATAGCGAAACACAACACACAGACGGGCAGCAAACATTTTCTTATTTTTATTTTTTAAATATCGCCTTTAATAGTTACAATGGGTTTTGAACAGACCTATTATATTATTTATGTAATCTTTTTTAGATTATTTCTATCTTTATAGCGAATAAACTGAATGATATTTTTTAGTTTGGATTGGATTGATTAAGAATCGATACCCACTCGAGGAAATGAAAGGCAAGGGAACCTAGTGTTAGTGTAGGCAGAGGGAAGCTAGTGTTAAGACACTTGGTTCCCCATTTTCCGCCAATTTCTGGAGGCATTGCGTGTTGAATGGCGAAACTCAACGTCGCGCTTTCCCCTCGACACCAAAGCGAAGAAATGAAAATATAAATGTAAATAAATATTTCATCTCCTCGAGTGGGGATCGTACCCACAACCAGTCGATTTACAGGCACACTTTGTGCCTCTGCGCCACGACAGGCCTCAAATATAAAGAAATACATATTTAATATTTTCATTTCTTTGCTCTGGTGTCGAGTTTTTATTGAGTTTCAACACGCAATGAAAGAAACTAAAACTAAGTTCTCAACTAACTAGGAACTGAAAGTAGGTTCCCTCTGCTACCAGGGTAGCTGCTATGAGCAGGATACAGTGTAAAAGATAAATAGAAATATCATCATTGTACAGATTCATCTTTAACATATTGAAATGGTCATCGTTTGACATATTGAAATTTCAAAAATAATGTTTATTTTCGATTAGTGACAATTTTTTTCATGAAGCTTACGTAAAAGCTTATTTTAATCCGCAGCAAAAATTAATTGAACAGCAACAGCTACAGTCTAAATCCACTCCGATAAATGGAATACGACACAAACATGACACGAAGTTGAAAAGCAGCTTACAGATGTTCAGTTATACGTTTAATACTTTTCAAATAGGGACTATTTTTAGGTAATATTGGATTATATGAAACTATATTTGTTTTTATATAAACCTAAATGTTGTATGAAAATAAGTTTGTAACTACTATAGACGGTACAAGCGTGCGATGGTAGACGCGACAAGTTGTGGGTTCGATTTCCACTAGAGGAAATGAAATATATATTTTTTTATTTCCTCCTTCTGGTAACGAGGTTAAGCATGGCGTTGAGTTCAACCAGTCACGCAATGCCTTGGGAATTTGGCGGAACGTAGAGAACGGAAGTGTCTTAATGGAAAAGTTGTATCTTAGCATTAGGTACCGAGGTTCCCACTACCTTTCATGCTATGTGCAGGATACAACGAGAAACAATAAAAATGTTAGTTTAAATCAATCATAAAAAGGTTTCATCTGAAATTACTTTAGCGTTACGCTTTATCTGAAATCAAGACAAATAAAGAATCTGATGTCAAGACAGACCGTTCTACACTTTCCGTGTGAACAACAAAATTCAAAAAATTTTGTGTTTGACGACGTTCTTTAACAATACAAAAAAAATACAACATCAAACGACATTGAGAACAAATAATCAAGGCACTACACTATATTATTTAATAATACACTACTAAAAGAAAACAAAACAGAAAATTCCCAACATAAGCCAACATTTCCCAGTAAGTCGGTTCACATGAGGAAATCCAGTAAATGGTTACGTTTAATTCCAGTCCCTCCGCAGGCATCCGGGGCATTTAATCTCCGTCTCGCTATCGACTCCAGCCTGCATTCAGAACTTCGTGCCGACTGCGGCAAAATTGAAATAAAACCGTGAACCAGACCGACCGTTAGAAAATCCCGCGTAGGAAACTTTTCATTAATAGCTAGAGATTTTTATTTAGACCCGAATATACGTTTCAGTTTATTGAAACTTTTATTTAGGCGAAATGGATTAAGCTATCGGAAAATTATCGTTAGAAAATTCATATTCAAGAAATATTTCATTATTGATGTGTTACTAATTTGTCGTAAAATGAAATTATAGTAAGTCTTGCCATAAATATTGGAACTAAGAAAAAAAATCTTTTTTTATAAAATTATTAGTTTATGAGGTCGATCGTGGCGCAGCGGCACGAGGTGTGACTGCAAAACCGACTGGTTGTGGGTTCGATCCCCACTCGAGGAGATGAAATATTTACTTAAATTTATATTTCCATTTCTTCGCTCTGGTGTCGAGGCTAAGCGCGGCGTTGAGTTCTGCCACTCAACACGCAATGCCTCCAGAATTCGGCAGAAAGTGGGGAACGGAGTGTCTTAACAATAGGTTCCCTCTGCTTACCCTGCTGTGTGCGGGATACAGCGTGAAGCTAATTTAATTTAATTTAATTAGTTTATACACTGTTTATCAGTTTATTATATTAATATAAAACCTTATTCGAAGTGATCTCCATAGACTGCCATACAGAATGTATTTATTGGTAAAATAACAAAAAAAAATATTTATAAGATAACAATTTTAATAAAATCAGCTTCACGCCGTATCCCGCACGCAGCAGGTTAGGCAGAGGAAACCCAGTGTTAAGACGGTCCGTTCCCCACTTGCCCCCTCCCAATTCTAGATGCATTGCTTGTTGAGTGGAGTGATATATAAATTTCAATAAATGTTTAATTTCCTCGAGTGGGCATCGAACCCACAACCAATCGTGTTTGAGTCTAACAATTTTAATCTTACATCATTTGTATTATACATGTACCACGTCCACTTTAAGTATTAAAAAGCCATACCAGAACTACTTACATCACAAACCTAATACTTTAGATGGTTGTAGCACACGTTGTAATTACTTTGCTTTCAGCTTTGGCCAAAGAGATTCTCAATATTATCAACTTTCCGGCTGCAATTCTACAAAGCAGGTTCACTTAAACTAAACTTAAATATATTGGAATGAAACATAGTAGTATTTGTAACAAATATTGTTTCATTGCTACGGAAGCGGTGCCGCAAGAAAAAGCTAGAATTGTCTTTAATACCAGTCAAATTATTATTACCAAATTGATATTTACAGAAATTATAAAAATAGTTTTGATTATCAGATTATATTTAACATTTTGCAGGAGTACAAGCGTGCGACTGTAAACGCAATAAGTTCAATTCTCACTCTAGGAAATAAAGTATTTTTAAGACAAAACGCGGCGTTGAGTACCGCCACTCAATATGCAATTCCCCAGAATTCGATTGAAAGTGGGAAACGACAGTGTTTAATGGAAAAGGAATATCTCATCACTAGGATTCACAAAAAAAAATATTTTTAAAACATAAAACTTGCAGTCTTTTACATATAAAGGTGCAAACAAAGAAACAGCAAATAAATTACCGTTTAACAGAAAGGAAATGCAAAGGCTCAAATGAATTACAAAAGGAAAAGTTTCATATTAAATGAATACGAAATGAATTTATGCGGTCTGCCCGTCAAAAGAATGGCGATGAGGACGCGTATATTCGTTGTAATTCTATAATATATTTCAATTTTATTACTGTGCTGTAATTACGTAATTAAAAATGTGGTGAAGTAAGATATTTATATTTAACTTTTATACACAAGTTCCTTTGTACTAAGATTCCTTTTAGTTCCTGGTCTTATGTGCGGATGAAAGTTTAAAGCTCAAAGAAATTTACTATGATATTTTTATTATATTAGTTTTAACGTTGTGGTTAATTGGGCAGAAAAACGAAATCTGTCTGCCTGCCCTATATAAAGGATATGAGAAAGATAGCACGAAGCTGAAAAAAAATACATTATTCTCTAAATTCATTTTTGTTCTTTTATTTACCAAAAACTGAAAATATAATATCACAGCATTTTAGTGTAAAAAGAATAATAAGAAATGCCACTTTAGGCATCTACGGCCTATTTGTTAGCCGTAACCGAGGACTTAATTAACGACTCCTGTCATCCGACTGCTGACAGATTAATAATTCTTTTTGTTTAGACAAATATGAATGCTATATTCGTATTTGGCGCTTTTGAAAAAAATATAAGAATAGTATTTAGAATACAGAGGAAAAAAATCTTTATTTTTAAATACTGGTTGCTCCTAGTAAATTTGCTTGCGTAGTACAGTATTTATGAAGCTACTTTCATTTACTTCATTCTATTGTTAAGTAGTTTTCTTAAAACGATATAATCTATATTATGATTTAGTTGAGCTAGCTGTTAATATTCCGTAACAGTGTCACATTTACTTTTATATTAAATTATGTTTATTCAACTACAATCAGTCGAGGCGCAGTGGCACGAGGTGTGACTGTAAAACCGACTGGTTGTGGGTTACCCCACTCGAGGAGATGAAATATTTACTTAAATTTATATTTCCATTTTCTTCGCTCTGGTGTTGATGCCTGCAGAATTCGGCAGAAAGTGGGGAACGGAGTGTCTTAACACTAGGTTCCCTCTGACTACCCTGTTGTGTGCGGGATACAGCGTAAAGCTGAAAAAAAATTAAAAATAATTTTTATTCAACCGATTTTTATAAATCGCTGTCATTGCAGGTATAATACAGACTATAAATTATTTAAATAAATTTAACGCTTCGGTTATATTTGAATTTTAATGACTCACGACAGTTGTTTAATTTATTTAACAGTATGTTAATGTATTTTTAAAATGTTGATGTAGATGTTTTTTCTATAAATTCTAAGCTAATTGCTTATTATTTTAATGATACATTTACATTTACAACGATACCTTTTATTATAGACGCTATTTTGACATAAACAATTGTTTTGCATTATCTCTATATATAATAAGACAGTAAAAATATTTTGTCTGTACATTTAGTAATTTTGACAGAAATGGATAGAGGGACACTTAAAAAGACTAATAGAAAGCAAAAAGATTTTTTTTGAATTTCTTGTCTGTCTGTCTGTCTGTCTGTCTGTCTGTCTGTCTGTCTGTCTGTCTGTCTGTCGACATATTGTTGTCCGCATTTTTCTCTGAAACTACTGAACCGATTTACTTGAAAATTTCAC
>JAATLQ010037776.1:0-64028 GCA_013421005.1 Heliconius erato x Heliconius himera | reverse complement strand
GTGACTGCAAAACCGACTGGTTGTGGGTTCGATTCCCACTCGAGGAGATGAAATATTTACTTAAATTTATATTTCCATTTCTTCGCTCTGGTGTCGAGGTTAAGCGCGGCGTTGAGTTCTGCCACTCAACACGCAATGCCTCCAGAATTCGGCAGAAAGTGGGGAACGGAGTGTCTTAACACTAGGTTCCCTCTGCCTACCCTGCTGTGTGCGGGATACAGCGTGAAGCTAATTTATTTTTTTAATTTTTTTTAAGGTATAGAGGAGTATTATCTTTATCATTCACGATATGGTTGTGGGTTTGATCCTTATTTGGTAATATAATTGTTTTTATTTCTCCGCTCTTGTAAGAAGATAAACCGAAAGTGTTAAGTTAAAGTTTAAATTGAAATTGAAATCTTTCAAATTGTAAGCACTTTAACGCATCTTTTGTTTTTAAGTATCATTTTTTTATCTTGACATGCAATGTCTATAAAATTAGGTGTCAAATAGGGAAGGAAGTGTTCATACTAGGGTCTTGCTCATAGCATATTTATGCAGGATACACTCAATATAATCACTGCACAGGGTGTGCGCGTGTCGGAGTTCAACGGCAGCAAGTCGCTGTCGCTGCTGGCGGGCTCGCTGCTGCGCGTGCAGCCCGACCTGCCCGACGCGCACCACCTGCGCGGCTGGTACGACCGCGCCGGCGCCACGGCCAGCGTCACCAATATATCCGCACGGTGTGTCGCTCCTGCTTTTATTTCATTTTTGTCCAAATTTCTATTTTACGATATACCAAATTCATCCATATTTGCCCTCTGACCTTAGTGGTCTTTTCCCGCCCATGGCTTTGAGCGCGTTATTGGGGTGGGCCAAGGGCCTGTGGTTGCGTATATTGGGACTGGGGGGATAAAGGAGGAGCGGGGTAGGAAGAGCTATATGCAACTCGGGCGGTCAGCCCAGCCGGGTGAGACCTCTGGTTACCCAGAGGAGACCCAGTTTAGGTGACCAGCGACAGTATGTCAGTCATACCATTGCATACCATGCCAGTCGAATGTGAATCCGAGACATCGGCGCGCTGACGGCGTGCTGGGTGATAAGTTCTTCAAGCCCCTCAACGCGGAGATGACTCATCCCGTCGTTGTCACAGCTGGTTATATTTGTCAGATCACCTCCCCTCTCGTTACCTAATGAGACGACACATCTTATACAATATTATAAGCCTTCGTGTCTTCGTATTTGGTGTCAAAGAAATTTAGTATCCTCGCCTTGTCACACTTCGTCCCTCTTCCCTTTAATGCGCGACGTGATTGATATCTGGTCCCTTAATGGTACAAATGTAATAAAAATAGTTTGACTTCAATAATTTTTTTTTCCACTCCATTAAATAGAGTATTTATTATTTTTTAAATAGAATTTATTACTTATTTCATCCCTTTTCTTTCTAGCTCGGGTGATGGAGGCATGGGCGCTGGCGGTGAATGGCTGACATTCAGCGAAGCAGCTGCAAAACGTCTGGGCGGAGGCGACAAAGGGGACTATTACAATCTGCTAGGAGTTCTAACTTTCACGTTTTCTGATAACGCCATTTACAAAGCTTGCCCTCAAGACGCCTGCAATAAGAAAGTTGTTGACCAGGAGAACGGATCGTATCGATGTGAAAAGTGTAACCGAGAGTACCCCAATTATAAACACAGGCTGATGCTTGGTGTTAGTATTTATGACATAACATATATTAAAAATATAAAATAAAATTACTTTTATTCGCCTATAAAGGCAGTCTTGGTCCAGTCCTGACTTTAAACGTGACGATTGACGGTTGTGATTTCGATTCCACCGAGGGTGAATGAGTAATTTTCATTCCCTCACTCTGGTAATAATAACAAGCACAGCGTTGAGTTTCGCCACTCTATTTGAAATATCTTTAAAATTGAGCGAAGTATGAAATGTAATGTATTAACATTAGATTCCCTCTACATATTCTGCTTTTTAAGAAATATAGCGTGAAGCTACATAATTATATGTAAATTTCCAGGCTAACGTATCAGACCCTACGGGTGATGAGCGTATAACAGCGTTTAACGAAGCGGCCGAAGCAATGCTCGGTAAAACTGCGGCAGAAATCGGGCAATTGTTGGAATACGATAAGAATGCGTACGCACAGCTGTTTGAGGAAGTCAAATTCAAAACTTTTGTGTTTAGATTTAGGACTAAGATGGAGACTTGGAGTGTGAGTTTAATATTATTTTTGTAATTATTATAATATGGTAAGACGTCAACATTTTATAAGCCAATTATTTGCACAGGATTTAGTGTTATGGAAAATTCACGTGTTATCACAGTGCATGTGTCTATAATACTGATAAATTCTGGTTCAAAGGCTTATTTAGATTAATGTTTGTATGTATATACATTTAAGGCTTCCCTTGTCAACTTAAAAGGTCAATTACCTATGTCAGAAACAATCCAATCCATTTTCTTCGCCTTCGTGCACGTACGCTCTGTATCTTTTCGTAACTCAACTGTGTAGTAAATTAGTAATAGCATGCACTACTAAAATGCTGTACAAAAGTTATACTAAAATTACCTTGACCACGGACTATTATAAACGTTCAAAACGTCGGATTCCCAAAAATATATAATAGAATCTTAGACCCTCAGGAGGAATGATAAACAAAAAGTAAAAGCTGTAAATCAAGTACTGCCTGTACACATAAAAATATTAAAAGCTTAATATATATATGTGTGTTTAAATGTTTTTGTTTTTTTATATGATAAATATAAAAGATATTTTCTTTTCCAGGATGAAGCTCGTTTGAAGACTACTGTAATGAGCGCACAGCCAGTAGACTACAAAGACGCTAATTCAAAACTCGTTAAAAGTATTAAAGCGCTGAGCGGAATTGAAATCTAATTAATTAAAAAATTATTAAACTTTAACAAAAGAACTGGTTTCTCTTGTAATAATGTCACGTCTAAAAGTTAGTGGCTTATAATATTATAGCATTTCATCATGATTGTATTTTCATCAACTGCAAAGAATAATATATATTTAATTGTAAAATTATGTTATGATACCTATGCTTGTTATAGATTTGTGATTCGAAAAATATTCCAAATAATACATGTTTTAAATTTGTAATAAACATTTTAAATATACATATATTTTTTATTTTATTAAACCTTACATTGTGTCCCAGGATGTTGTACGGAGTATGTACTCTGTATATCAAAAAAATATTAAATAAACGTGCCATACATATTTATGTATTTGTACACTTAAATAATGTCTGTTATTGTTGTATAAATTGAATCCTTTTAAATATTTTGTTTCCTTAAATATCCATATTTGTTGTTTAAGATGAAAAATATGTTTCATCGAACACCTGTACCCCCATAGTAATGTCCTTTTTAAAAAGAACTATTCTAGGGTTAACAATAATTTTCTCTTAAATTTTCGCGTCTAAGCGAAACTGACTCATGTCTTACCATCTATGGATCCACATCATACTTGACAAAGTAATACATAAAGTTACATTAAATTAAAATTTAATTTAATTTTGTATATTACTTTGTCAAGTAATACATATAGGACAAAAACAAAAAAAAAATTGATACTTGCACAAAAAAGATGTAATATTTATAGGCATTGTTTAGTAAGTGGTGCAACACATCGCGCTATGTTTCACCAGAGTGGTGCAACGAAACTAAAAACAATATTTCTCGAATATGGATATTTCATTTTTATACACAATTTCTCATATTATAAATCATAATAGGATTTTGTCAAATAAAATAAAACCACGATTACTATGTAGGTACTTTATTATTAATCTCATTGATATGACTTTTAATTTGGCTAAAGAAATAAACTTCTGGTATCTTGAGTCTTAAATTTCGAGGCGCTTAATACAATAGATTCAACATCAATATAGTATATGTATGTCGAAAATTTTAATTTCTGACAAAATATACTTTAATCTGCGAAAGCATGTTAGACAAACATCAACTAGAACCTTAAAATACGACTAAAGCATACGAGGGTACTATTACAATTTAAAATTTACACTTATAAATATTATAATTTAATAAATCGAGTGTCTCTATCATGAGTTACCAACACGTGCGAAACTCGACAGAGGTCGCGTAAATTATTAGTAGGTATATATAATTGCGCGTTAACGTTAGCGACTATAGTTAGATGACGATTATAGTAGCTCATGATAATGATCACATGGTTCATAATAAATACAAACGAAAATTTTGCATAACATTGGCAGTGATTTTTTTTATAAATGCTGGATATGTGAAGAACTAATTATAGAACATAAATTGAACATTGGTAAATTTATTAAAATCTTGAACAATTGATATAGAATCCCTGAGATATATTCTATATAAAGATTATTTTAATCTCTATAAAATATTACTAGGTTCGAATATTATTAGTCTAAAGAAAAGAATATGCGGAAATCCAATAAAATAGGTTTTGCTGATGTTACTTAGGTACTTACATATATTAAGTGTAGTAAAAAGTAATCCTTCATTTTTAACGCGATGCTGTTAGTATATATAATAACTCAAGTTGTAAACATGTCAGTTTTTCAAATTGTCGATAGATAGACAAGATTTCACAGGACGTAGTCTTTTTACTCAATTTTTTTGTTAGCAACAGTCAAAATAAAGCGTCCTAGAAGCATTATTTCAATTGATCAGGAACTAGGGATTACAGGAAATAATGTATTGAAATATTTACATAAGGCTGGATTCAAAAAAATCTTGATATGTGAGTGCCGCACTTGTTAACAAAATACTGTACAAGCAACTATGATCAACTCCTGCTGAGCCAAAGTTGACAACCAGAAAGTTTAGCTTTAAGAGAAAATTTTACTATGTTTACAATACAACATCACATTGTAAGTAGATTTATTAACTCTTTCACTTCTTGCTAAAATAATGGATTTCTGTTTACTAAATAGACCTAACATTTCAATAAAGTTATCAATATGTCTGCATCTTAGTTGAATACTGTTGAAATATAAATATAACCAATAACATCACTGATGAGAAACCTTAGAGTACGAACGGGGAAGCTGAAATAAAAAGAGTAAAAAGAAATTATTATGTACAGCTAAACAACATTTGTAATTACTAAAATATTGAGTATATTTTATATGATAGAAAGAACTTGATTAAAACTAGGCATCCATTCCATTTATCCAAATACAAATTGTGATTTCTAAAAATATTTATTATAATAATTATAACTCGATTTATCTGTATAATGCAATTCATGAAAAGTTTAAAATTCTATTATATAAAGGAGAGGCTCTACTAGTACGTTGTGTCGCGTCGCATAGTACCAACGTGTCAACATTGTATGAAACGTACACAAGAGGGTACGGCAAGTCTTCACAGTATCATTTCTTAAATTAATTTTCGAAATATATACTCGTACATTCGAAACATATTCCCGCTTCATTTGGCTACCAATGGATGACCTGATAGGACATATTACAAAATATATACAGTACGGTCAACAAGTCGTGGCCTTTATCAGTAGACGGCTGCGCAGATTTGATTTTAGAATTTTTTTTTGCTTTTAAATATATTCTTTCTGAGTATCGAACCTAGCCTTAATGCGGCCACGACTTATTGGTCTTACTGTACGTAAAATATGTAAAGACACTACGACGACATATCGCAACCCAACGTATTAATGGAACCTCCACCCTACAAGTGGTGCACGTGCATCGTAGCACGCGTTCTTTGATTTCTTGAGCAGAAACTATGAGATAATTGTAATAAAAATACAAAATTTAATACTTAATTAACTTCTCTTACGCTTTTATAAAAGTATGATAAAAAATAAACCAATAAAAAAAATACATTAACAATAGTATAAAATAATAAATACACAGATCGATTAGTATGAAATTAAAGCCATAACATCAAATACTTAGACAATATAAGCTAGTAATGGAAACGAACCACAAAAGCCTAATTGAATACACACCTGTACTCAACTCAAACCGTTGATCAATGAAATTTCTTAGTCATCCTAAACATATTTATATAACATTAACCAATATCGCAATCACCACACCGCCGAGGCGGCTCACAGAGATTCAATGTATAAATTATCACGTTAAACAGTATTAAGAAAATATTGAGATTATTGTGAAACATTCAATTCCAAAAGAGAATATCACCCGAATCGAAACAAAGGGTAGAGAATCGTACCTAATGTAAAACAGTAAAAGTACGACAAAAATATGAGTCAATATAAACGTGGGTGACGCTCAACGCGCCATAGTAGAGGGGTAACTTGCTAGAGTACAATTAATTCCATATAATATAAGTCATTCACTCGGTACTCGCCACTGGCCGCGCCTCCCCGCCTGCCCGCGCCGCGCCCCGCCGCCGCCGCCTCACGCACACACGCACGCCCGACCGGTGTCTCACATCACTAAACGTATGCATGTCTGTATTTACACCACTAATAATAACTTAACGCGTGAATAAATAAAAAGCGACGCTCTTTGGAACGTTTCGCCTCGCGGGATCGAGTCCCGCGCGAAGCGACGACGCCATAATATAAAACCTTAAAACTAAAATTAAATGAAATATGGCCGAGAGGCGGTCCTCACTTGTATATTGTACCTGCGTACTTTCAAAATAGTTTGTTTGGTAATTGAACAACAAACAGTAAATACTGCGTCTTTTAAAAAAAATTAGAAAAACTAATTTAAACGACTAATATTAACATTGAACACAGACAAATAATGTATAACGATTACATGAAAGTATCGAAAGCAGCAGAAGTAAACGAACAAAAGTGTTTAGCGTGAGCCTAACTACCGTTGTCTGTCGACGCACACGTCCACACCGAAAGCCCGATCACATTAAATACACGCAAACTTCAATGTCCGCACAAGCCTAACAGCTAAACCTATACGAGAGTCTTACAAATTCATCCAAAAATACTTTACCATTTCGAACTACCAATATGAACATTTGTTTTTTTTTTGTTTATAAAAGAAAATAATCATAAAAACATAATTCAGTTACTTAATATTAATTTAAA
Organism: Heliconius erato x Heliconius himera; assembly: GCA_013421005.1. Classification (NCBI taxonomy): domain Eukaryota; kingdom Metazoa; phylum Arthropoda; class Insecta; order Lepidoptera; family Nymphalidae; genus Heliconius; species Heliconius erato x Heliconius himera. The sequence goes on along the minus strand of JAATLQ010037776.1, from coordinate 56,959 downwards.
AAAATGTGTTGATAATCATGAACATAAAATATATATGAACATCTTAAAATGAAAAGAACAGCCAAAATATGTTCTGATACATAACATAATTTTCTAATCTTAATGTAGAATAAAAGTTAAAAAAATGATGAATACAGAATATCATATCAGTAAATTCGAAATTGGAACACATCGCATAGCCCTCACGGCCGGCCGTGTCCGCCCGTGTGCGTGTACGTGTCCGCGCGTGTGTGCGTGCGTGCGCGTGTGTGAGTGCGGCCGCTAGCGCGCTCACGGCACGAGGTCGGGCAGGCGCCCGCGACCCTAGGGGCGCCCGCCGCCTTCCCCGCTCACCACCTGGCGTAGACGAACACACACAAAAGCGTTAGTAGTATCAGCAGACTGACCTTACTGCACTTGAGCCCAGGATACATTTTTGGGTCAGCAAAGATTCTAAAAGGATAAACATATGAACTTTACTTAACGGATTTTTAATTATTTTATCATGATTGATCAGAAGTTAGCACAGTTTACATATGCTTATCCTGCTAGGATCGTCCCAGATCTTTTTTTTTATTTAAAAACATTTCTGTAGTTTTCAGATATATTAAAAATGTTTGAGTCACAGATTACTTCAGAAATATATTTTGAATGTATTTTTAAACTTTTAACTAAAAGCAGCGTAACAGAAAATTCAACAAGCTGGACAGTAGTTTCGACAATTATGCGTATTTTGTATACGAACTTAGCTTTCTTGTTACTGATGGAAACAGACGGCACATACGATAACACAAAATAATTTGCCAATATTCTACACATCATCACTGATATTTTTTTTTATATATCAGTAGTGATGCGTATAATGTTCGCAAATTATTTTTTTATATACCAACAAAACCATAAGCAATAATGAGATCTTGCATTAGTAGCAAAACAAATATTTTTCATACAGTAATAACATACAGAATATCAATTAGATACATATATTTTTAGTGATGCGACCGTTGGTGTGTATTATTTTAACAGCATCGCGATTTTAAACGCAGCAAAGTACGCAGAAAAATCCTAGTGTAATACAATTATATTTCACTCACTTTTCGTTCCTTATAGTAAAGCTCCTCGCTCTCCTTATCGCAGAGGAGCAATACAACAGCGCCGAACAAGAAGATGGCGGCGCCCCATCCCACCCCATACGCCCATCCAAACTCCCATACTGACCTGTTACCTGTAACATTATACATAAATATATTAAGAAATATAAGAAAATATACCTTGTTAAGCAATAAATTCATAATTTAAATTTGTAGAATAACGAACCGCAGGTACAGAATATAATAACAATACAAACTACATTTAACTGCAACTTTAAAAGATTTTTAATTTTTTTTCTCTCGTCAATGCTGACAACTAGTTGTATGCAATGATGCCAAGTAAGTAGTTGTAGATCTTATAGAAAAGCATAATAAATTAAAATAAAATATATATTCTTACCTAGATTTAATTCTGCGGCGAAACATACCGGATATATTACTAGTGCTATTAAAATGCACATCACTGAAAATAAATATGGAATGAATACATTATTAATATCACAACAAAATTATATTACATATTTAAATTAATTTACAACTAATTTAATATATTTTTTTAATCCAAATCATGAAGTATGTAATGCGATGTACAGTTCCCGAGGCCTAAGATAAACTTTGTATTTGTGTGAGTGTACACGCGCGGCTCATCCCTTGCTTAGTTTAAACCGCTATATACTGCTTTCTGTCTACGGGCCTGAGGCCTTTAGCGTCACGCTGTATCCCGCTCACAGCAGGACAGAGACAAGATAACCTTGTAGTATGACTCTGTCCGCAATTTAAATTTATTTTTGTTTTATATTTGTTTCAATTTATTTTATTGGCATTAAGCTATTACAATTATTTATTATTTTCTTTTTGTGAATGAAGGTATTCATTATCCGTAATGATGTAGCCAGAAATAAGTAACGTCGTAGTCTACCCGATTTAAGTCTATTTTAAATTATTATTTATAATATTTATAGGTAATATTTTAATACATTGTACCTTTTAAAATTTGTTACATTACTGTGTGGTCATGTTAATAAACGTGACGAAGTTGGCCTACTCGGTAGGCTGGATACAAAACAAGAAAAATATGATACTTCAAACAATGATGTAACCTAATAGTCACTTTGAACGAAACTTTCAATTATACTAGTAACAATAATATATATGTATGTATAATATTTAATTACACATATATATTAAGCTATTCAAGATTCTAGGGTCAATATGAATTGAGGCCAGTCGTGGCGCAGCAACAAGCATGTGACTGTAAACGCGACGGATTGTGGGTTCAATTCCCACTCTTTCCACCGCTCAAAACGTCATTCCTCCAGAATTCGGCGCAATATGAGGAACGAAGTGTCTTAACACTAGGATCCCTCGCCCTACCCTGCTTAGTACGGGATAGGGCGTGAAGCTAAAAAAAGGATCATCATATAAAACATATACAATAATATACATACGTGCAAGCGACATGGCGAGCACTGCGAACCGGTAGTAGCGGAACTTGGTCCTATGGTCAGTGGAGCGCAGACCGAGTCCCGTGAGCAGCGCGCCGCACACGTCAGCCGCCAGCGTCGCCACGCACAGTCCCGCCGCCGCCCTGAATTATGTATATATTTTTTTATTATTCAAATTTTAAAAATAAACAATGGCTACTGTACAGATTCCGAACAAAATATTTTATATTGACATAACTTTTTTATTTATGAATCATTTTAAATAAAACAAGCACTAAATGTTGAGACCAGTAGTGCCGCAGAGGCACAAAGTGTTACTATAAAATCGACTGGTTGTGTTCGATTCGAGGAAATGACATATTTATTTACATTTACACTTTCATTTTTTCGCTCTTGTGTCGAGGCAGAGCGCGGCGTTCAGTTCCGCCACTCATCACAATTATATACAGATTTAGAGCGTTATAATATTTTATTAAAAGTAACCATTAAATAATATTTTATATTCAAGAACAAAATTTATGACATTACTAGACTATAAAAAAAGTAATACTATAATAGTGGTAAAAGTACTCCTATTATCAAACTATTTTAATTAAATAATATACTACAATTTAAAAAATATATATGTATTTTCTAATCATATTTTATACACGACAGGAAAGAGCTTCTTACAATTCTTATCTCGACCCACATATCGCAATTATAAAGTATTAATAATAAACTGCATTTTTACAAGTATTAATCATATCTGAAAGAGGAAAAATAATATATAATAAATTTCATAGTAATTCTAGTAAAAAAGCAAGGTGCACCATAGAAGAGTTAAGTGTAAAGCCGAAAGCCATGTTGGATCACGTAACCGCTATACAGGCACATCACGTAAGATGAAAAAATGCAAGAGCTCTTCTAACATCGTGATGCTGCGTTTAATTTTTCAAGAAATTATTTTAGTTTTTTTTTTACAATTTTCCTTTATGTTTTTAGGTTTCATATAAATCAGCTTCACGCTGTATGCACACAGCAGGGTAGGCAGAGGAAACCTAGTGTTAAGACACTCCGTTTTCCGCTCTCTGCCGAATTCTGGAGGCATTGCGCGTTGCGTGGCTAAACTCAACGCCGCGCTTAGCCACGCTTAGCTTAGCTTAGAGCGAAGAAATGGAAATATAAACTTAAGTAAATATTTCATCTCCTCGAGTGGGGATCGAACCCACAACCAGTCGATTTTATAGTCACACTTTGTACCGCTGCGCCACGACTGGCCTCAAATTCATATTATAATGCAATATAATTCAGCCTTTACATTTCATAGGTTGCAATGATTGTTTATATCGTTAAAATGAACGAGTATAATTTTTTTTTCGACATATTTTTTTATGGGTACCTTACTTGATATATGGCGCAGGCCTCGCAGCGTAACAGCCGGGTTGAGCCGTTATGTCGAAGGGGAGCGGCGTCGGCGCCTCGGGGTCTATGCAGTGCATAAACAGTCCCTGTCTCCAGCCCGCCGCCATCAGCCAGTCGGCTGATGCCAGCCCCAACACCATTAGTATCACTACCAGTAGACCGCATATTAACGCGATTACCTGTAATTTAAGAATTTTTTTGGAGATAATAAATTTTTCGAACAATCACATACAATTGGTAAACTAAAATAGTCCTGATAAATAAGGAATCGGAAAAGTACAACAGGAAGCACAGTTTTAATCTAATAATAAATCCTATAATTGTTACCGAAACGAAACCTCAAATATTTTTTTATATTTATAGTTTATTTAATATATATATACATAGGTACATTTAATAGAATTTATATATTTTATAGTAAGTATTCATATTTAGTATCCTGTCGTCGACTGAACCGGTAAGGAGTTGTAATATTTTACCGGTTCAGTTCGGTAAGTCGGCGGCATATTTTATAAATAACAGTCGATGCTTGCCACTCGACTGCGCTTTCCATACGTTCCATTGTTATCTTTATTACTACTTTCCAAATCATGTATATATAAAAAATAATAATTAAATAAATCAGCTTCTCGCTGTATCCCGCACACAGCAGAGTAGGCAGAGGGAACCTAGTGTTACGACGCTCCGTTCCCCACTTTCTGTCAAATGGTTGTGGAGGCATTGCGTGTTGAATGGCAGAGCGCAACGCCGCGCTTTGTTGTGCCAGAGACACGACGAGGTTTCATCTAAAATAGCATTCAGCAAAATCTAAATAATTAAGATTATATTAATGTCAAATATGAGGGGGACGGCGCGTACGCAGTCCCCACTAACAAAAATTACGCGTCCGAGTTATCCACATTAGGGATAATCGCAGAGGTCAACCCGACCGCAGTGCAATGGAAGGGCCTCGCTCTGGGGGAACCGCCTTCTTGATCACGGTGTCCCCTACGCCAGGTAAGTATGCTTAGTTTTCGGAATTCTTAGGTGGTCATGTTTTGCGAGAAAATCTTGCCAGCGCGATTCGCGAATGGTGAGAAACTGTACAGCGCCATCTGTTAGCTGTTTGCAAATAAAGGCTATTTTTTTTTTATTATTACATTATACAGAGCAAAGTGAGTTGGGGTGCGGGAGCGATAATTTATTCCTAATAAATTATATCTACTACTAGCTTCGCTCTAACTCTTGGAAGGTCAACGATATTTTTTTTGTTCCTTCATACATTATCGAAGGAAAGCGTGGCGTTAAGTTCCTCCACTCAAAACGCAATGCCTCCAGATTTATATATATTCATAGCAGTTATTTTCAGTATTTATTATAGCCGGTGACACGATTTTGTGATACAAACTACGATTTATTCGGACTCTATAGTAGAGTTCGATTGCGAGACATAAACAGCGATCTAATGTTTTCAAAAAGTACATAGATTATTGCATTATTATCCAATACACCAATTAACATTTTAAGTAAGTATAATCATAATAACAAAAGACGAGAAAGAGATATATATATATTTCATGTTTGATCATTATTAAGTAGACGGTAAATACTCCATGCTTTTTCACAGAAATCCAGCACGACATGGAAGATGATTTCTTACAGAGTAAGTACTTTACTTCCTCGTTAGTGAGACCTATTTATTTTATGTTATGAATCGTGACAGTTCTCATAGTTTTTCAGTGAATAAATTATATTCTCAAACAAGCATTCCATCGCTTTGCAGAACCAGAGTTGAAATCAAAAGAACGCAATTATCTCAATTTAATAAATAATGAAATAACGTGGATCATTAATGAAAAGTGAGGTGTGAAAGCAAATTTCTGATGTCTAATTTTTTTAATAGAAGCTTTATAGTTTATCAATGCCAATGTCTCAAGAATTTGGCGGAAAGTAGAGAACGGAAGTGTCTTATATCCTAACACTAGGTTCCCATGTTCCCTCTGCGTACCCTAGTATGTGCGGGATAAATAAAGAAAGCGTGAAACTAAAAAAATCGTTAAACTATTTAAATGCACAGCTCTAGATACATTTAATCTAACTTTACCACACAATACGTATATTATTTGTATACAACAACAACAATATACAAGTTTCCAACAATCAACATCGAAAACAAAGCATTTCTCGCCCCGTCAGACTTAGGTAGTACGCCATCCATCAAGCTGGCGCGTTGCAATAAGCCAAAGTGGAACTAGATATTATACGGATTGTACTCTAAGGGTAAGAAAAACGTGAAAGTGAGAGGTATGTCGCATGGGTGTCTCGAGGAGAGGCGGGGGCCGTGGGGGCACATCGATCGGGAGCGACTGCGCGGTCGGTACTTGATTGATATCAGCTGTTAGTGGGATCAAACGTCTTTAGAAAACTATAAAAAAAATCCGTGTTTATATGATAACACAGTAAAGTATTTTTTTTTATTAAATTCAAAAATGATTTTTGAAATAAACTACCAAATAATGCGAGAAAAATCCAATAATAGCATTTAATTCTCAATACCAGTTATAAATACAGAGTTAAATCTATTAAACGAAAATATGCTACACAACACACTACATACACAAGAAGCATTAAGATGAAAACCAATTTTATTTTTAAAATACTACCGTACGCATATGTAACAAAATCGTTTACGTTTATAACATTCTTTTGTCGATGCATCAAAGTAAGTCACGTCCCAAGGAATTTACTTTTGGCTCAATGGAAACAATGTATACTTTAAAACAAAGCGAAGCACTCTTATGGAAACTGCCGAGCAAGGCACCGTTTTAAAATCGGTGAAAGTTTGTAAACAGAAGGGTGAACAACTTACATACACGAAATTACAGTCAGATATCTACAAATATAATATGAAGCTCGAATATAATATCAATGTATATTTTTAAAAACCCAGCCAATTTTGAGTAGGACGCGCCCATTGAGGGTTCCATATCATTTTCTGAATTGTAAGTCAACGGGAAGTATAACTTATAAAAATTGACAAACTAAAGTTTGCGGGCGTATGTACTCATTTTGTATGAAATTAACTACAATAATAAGTTTGTTATGGTTTTTATCTGTTATATAAATATACTATGCTGTCCGTATTTTTTACTTACGTTTTTAAACTACCTATCTCAATATAACAAAGGGACACATTCGCAGCATCCTAACTTAGAATACATTTTTAAAATCATAGCAATCAGTCGGTATGACATTATGTATTCAAAGGATCCGTGAACAATTTTTTTAACCGATTTCTGTAAAAAAAAGGAAGTTATCAATTCGACTGTATTTTTTACCTTCTGTAAGTGGGAGGTATAAAATTGCACTTATTAAATTAATTTCTTTTTTTATTTCGCGATGGTAAAAAATATAATCTTAACGATATTAAAAATACTGATGTGTCTCATTTAAATTGTACTTAAAAAAAATGTCTGGAGACATTCTTTTATACATATACATATAGTCATAGCTTAGGTCGTCAAGCGCTTTTAATATTTTAAGCATAATATTTTATTTAAAATTAAAATTAGCTTCACGCTATATCCCGCACACAGCCGGGTAGGCAGAGGGAACCTAGTGTTAAGACACTCCGTTCCCCACTTTCTGCCGAATTCTGGAGGCATTGCGTGTTGAGTGGCAGAACTCAACGCCGCGCTTAACCTCGACACCAGAGCGAAGAAATGGAAATATAAATTTAAGTAAATATTTCATCTCCTCGAATAGGGATCGAACCCACAACCAGTCGGTTTTGCAGTCACACCTCATGCCGCTGCGCCACGACCGGTCTCTTATTTTTGCCTTTTATTTTTGTGTTCGATTTATTATAAGTAAAAAATAAGTGCCGCTTTCACTGCACAAAAATGGAAAATTGTAATTGACCAAGCTGTTCTTCATGATATAACAGAACATTTTAAAATCAAACGACACATCAGACGAGAGTGAAAGTGAATGTTTCATTTTTTTTATTGATCTCAAATAATAAACTTGATTTTGGAAGTTTTTTTTTCTGACTCTACTTTTCTGATCACTTACACGAGTAAAGCTCAGATTAAACCTCGTGAATTATATATACGTATTCTAGTCTTGTGAATAATTCCTTTTCTAAGTTTCTAAATAATATTACAAATGTCAGTATTATATTTAGTATCAAATAATATAAGTAGTATACATATATAATGTGTTACTGACAGTAGCTAAAATTTTCTCATTCTGTATATTAGAGTATATTATGTGCTATAATTATACACACATTTTATAATATAATATATATATAATTGGTAAACCGATTGGAACATCACGTGCCAGAATTTTTATATAAAAATAATATTTTTTTGCCATTTCTTTAAGAGTTAAGAATTTAAAATGGTATGCCACTTGAAGTGGCAAACCTAAAAATAAAAAGAAACAGTAAACTATGGGCATGCATTTCAAAGACAAAGTTTCAAGCTTTTAATGTTTTTAGCCTAAATGAGCTATGAATCTTTGTTTACGTTACCTTAATAAGCTTCCGATGTTATTGCCATTGTCAGATATTTTAATTTAGACCATAATAAAGGTATTTATTATGAACTTAAATCAAGAATACATTTCACAAAAGTTAGATAGATGGTTTAAAATGTGATACATTGAACTCTCTTACGTGATTTTTTTATTGAGTAACGCAGTATTGCGATATCAATATTGATAAAAAGTACCAATGGATTGGATTTATAAAAAATGAAGTACTTAGTTGTCGCTAAATATTGTTATATTTGTGGAAATTTGTAAATTGGATATTTATTTTCATTTCCAATATTCAAGAATATAAGTAAAAGTTGAGAGAGTTAATAATAGTATAAATTTAATTGTTGATATTATTCGTACTAACAAAGAAGTATATCGACATAATTTTTGTCCACAATTAACGTTTTAGATATAGAATATCAAAAACCTCCAGATAAATAAAGACAATCACATATCTTTTATTCATGTAGAACATAAGTTTAAAAATAAATCCCATTAGAAATATCCATATTATTATACTACCAAGGAGAATTAACCAAAATTAAGTTACAACAGATACAAACAAAAAAATAAAAGCTGATAAAACAACCTGAGCAATCTGATTGGCCGGCATCTCGTCTTGGTCGGACGCAAACTGCGGCGGCGGCGGCAGGACGGGCGGCAGGGCGCGCGGGTGCGAGCGGAGCCCGCTCGGGCTAGCTCCCGCGCGCCCCTGCATGCGCGCACGCTCCGCTGGACCGCGAAGACCACAAGTGACGCACTCTTAACACATTGCTCGTCACGTGTCACGTGATTTAGTGTTGTTCACGACAATTCTTATTTATCTAACTGTATAGGATTTGTGGTCACTTTTTTTTTCGATTAGACGCTCTTGGGTTTATATGACAAAGATGATGTATTTTAAAGTTATTAAACTTAATTTAGAAAGTTTAAATGTAAGAATTATATTGAATTAATGTATTAATAAGGACATTAAAAATATGTAGCATTTCTTTCAGGTTAATTTAAGAAATATATTACACGGGTTTTTGTGACAACAAAGAAGCCAGAAAAGTAAAGATATAAGAAAAATAAATAATATGGTATATAAGAAAAGTAAGCTACATTAGTAGTACTAGTCTTTAAGTGTCTATCATGATATTATGTTACATACATATATAACAACATACGATACTCAAATCACAGTAAAACTATGTGAGGACTCTTTTAAGACTTAAATCTTAACGTATTTTGTGCAGAGAACACAGGACAATAAATCCATATAAAATATAAAAAAATATTAAATAAAAAAAACGACGTAATAAAAATATTAATTAAAAGAACAAATTTCTTTTGACTATTGTTATCATTTGTATTTTAAGGATGGTAAGTGAACGAAATTCAAAAGAAACCACTGAATTGACAAATATTTTATTAACTATCAGAGACCACAACAACAGTATAAAACAAAAGCTTGCAAAAGACAAAATAAATAAAAGGGAACGCTCAGAAACAATGAAGTCTTCGTCAATTGACATGAATATTAAAAAATACGTTCTTTTGTCCAAGCTCATACATATCTTAGAGCTTTTGACAAAAGTATAAAATTATAAACAAGCATGAAGTATTGACAAAACTTAAATATATTGCGTTATACGCGTGAATGATATACGTAATGAATTTAGTAGTTTAAAAATATAGACGCGTTGTATATAAGCATAAAATAATTCCAAGCTTAAGCGGGTTGTTTTTAAAGTCATATTATAACAATAATTATATCGAAACATTCAAATTTAATATTTTTAAATGTACCTATCCACAACTTTCTCTATATTATTAAAAAATCTAGCCCAAATATAAATAATATATTTTGTACTAATTCTGAAAATCTGTGTCATGGGATTCAGTTCACGAAATTAGGCCAAACAGTGACGTTTTAAGTAACAATCGGTATGGTAGAGACCCACTTTGATATGACTGCTCTGCATAGTATCGTGATTATAATCAAATATATTTGGAAAAATTATTGAGAGAATATTTTATTATATATAAACATATAAATAGATCAAAACATTCTATTAAATCGCCCAATTTTTTTGGTTGTGAGTTTTGCGCATTGAGACGCGCCGACTTGCTTGCTCTACACAAAAAATCCGTTTTGATTCTATGTAGGTAGAGTGTTAAAAAAAGACACACCTTTAAAATATTATTACTGATAGCTGTTTCAACTGGATTAAATACTGGGAGAAATTGAAACAATATATAGAAAATAAACAAGCAATATGATTATATTCGAAAGCAAGGTGTATTTGTTGGGTAAGACCGGGCGGCACGACGCCTGACGCGAGACTGCCCGCCCGCCGCCCCTACACCCCACATCTGCTTCAGCCACCCTCCCGCGCTCCAACGAAACGCAAATTATAAAGATATATTAATTAGCAAAACTGCTACTTGTATATTTTTATTCTACTACAATTTAGAACAGTATTTAGCACATTGAGATTACGTATGCCGTGCATCTAAGAAAGCTGTTAATGAATGCCAATTTTTTATAAATTATAAACTTTTTTATTAAAAAATCTTCTCGCTGTTCACACCTGAGTAATTTGTAAGGGTGGACGAGGAGGCTCGCGCTGGGAAGATTGTCGACGTCGTCGGCCACAAAAGCTTTGAAGAGCTCTAATTTGCTGAGAACAATCCAACTTGGACGGAAATTTAAACCATTTTGATGATTTACTCGCTCCAAACGTGGCAATCATGCGGTCTCCGGGTTTAGATGTGTCATAAACTATCTTCGGACTATCAATATCATCAGCGTTTGGCGCAACACGATATTTAGCTCCAGATATTGCCTTTTTTATACCATTTACTGCACGAATTGTTGGTTTCTCATCACAATTTTGTATTTGAGATTCCATATTCCTCGTACTTAATTGTATTGTTGGGAAAGAAATAAACTCATCTTCTCTTCGAAAAAGACGCTTTATTTTCTTCAATATTGTTTGTGGAGGTTCCGTATTTGTGCCAACAGTGCAATAGCGTGGCCTATCATCGCTGTCTATTGGAACCGTCGTCGGAACATAAGGTTGGGAGGAAAGAGTGGACGCGCGTCTTGGGAACAAGTCCTCATCTTGAAAATCTTGTTGATAAGCCAGTTGCAATGTACTAATACTTAGTACAGGCTCTGGCGGTGGCCAAAGTTCCCTCGTCGGAGGTACAGGCGACGGTCGCTCTCCTAGCATACGTCTCGCAAGTTCCGTAGGTTGCCACAAAGAACTCGCTGCTAAGTTTCCGTGTGTTTGCATCACGATACTAGTGGTCACTAACGGTGCAAAGCATATGGGCTAATCCAATACTAAGGTTTTGCGCACTTGACAGTATTCTCAGATAAAAACGTGCACCTATAATCATTCGCTTCTTAATTTAATTATGAGTAACTTTACGGAACACTAAATGTTAAATTGTGTATAATTTTTTTTTTATTTAAAGATGATATATAAATTGTCAAGTCTAAATTTATCCTTGTAACTAAGATATAACAGCAGTTCTGCAGTAGTAGTGTAAAGTTACAAGTGTCTTATATCTTTAAGATATCCTTGTTCAGCGTCCTTTTATTTTTAAATTTATTATATTAACGTACTTATAGTTTAAACAATTTCAGTTAAGTGAAGTCTCTCGCAAGCAAAGTTAAAATTATAATTTCTAAGCCATTTTTATACAGTTAAAAAAAAAATTTTAATAACATACTCTTTGGTTTTTTTTGTTCGTTAGGTAAATGTTTCATTATTTAAATAAGCAATATTATGGTAATTTTCTAAAATGCAAAGCTGTAGATTTCATTTTCACTTAAATTTTCGCTTAAAAGTTCTATTTAGACAAGTGCAGAGTTTAGATGCCCTTTATTATTACTAGCTTTCTAAAAGGACAAAACTTAAAAAAAAACGACTTCAACCGTTAGCTTCAACAATTATCAGAAACGGACCAAATTAAAATGGGACCACACAAGAAGCACAAGCTTTCTAATGAAAAAAAATCATCACAATCGGTTCACCCAGGCAAAGGTTCCTCATTTTACAGAAGAAAAGACCTCCTCCTTTTACAGAAGTTGGATAAATAATTGGAATTACTCACTGGAATCTCTATACCTACCATAAATAAGCAATGAGATAATGAAATTATTTTAAATATTGCTTATTGTTTAAATTTTGATTATTATCTTTTATTATACATTTGGTCATTCATTTGAATAGGCTATATGCGATTTTTTTATTATATATTTTTTTGTTGACAAATGTATTTAATCGTAATGACAATTTATACCAAAATTACAATTTTTAGTTTAACATGCTATAAATGCCATTGACAAATTTAAAAATATAAATGCAATGCAGTATGTCTGATAATCATTTAAAAAAATACTGTGTACTTTCATATGCCTTGTTTCCTTCAAGTGTCTCACAAAATCAGAAGAAGAGTTGAGGGGCTTTTAATAATCTTCTTTTGTTAGTAACATTTTACTAAGTGTTTCTTAAGCACATTGCTTTGAAACAAAGTGCTTTTGGGTATAGTAGATGTAACTACAAAATATGTTGTGAATATTCATTACACTTATGAAAACGTATGATTTAATGTCACTTTCTGGCTGAGCCACGGACACAACGAGAGTGCTGAACAAACAATAGAGACGTGATTGGCCTTAGGGTTCCGCTTGTGACGCTATCTATACATACATTGTTACTTGTAATTAAATAGCACATTGTTACTTCTTACTAATTAATCTGCATAATTTAAATAAAAAAAACATTTGAATGATTGAGTGCAAATAAAGTGCAAATGAATGATTGCAAGTAATTTTTTCGAAAAAAAAAGTATAATTTTCAATTCTTCTTGGTATAATACAAAATAATCATAATTAATTGATAATAATACAATTTTATTCATAAAGGCATGCAATATTTCATCAGTGTTTCTTATCATCTGTAAACCGAATTTACAGACAACCAGTTTATTTCTTTTATGAGTTGTTTTATGACACTGACTTTGATTGTCCATTCCTGTCAAGTGCTTGTGTTTTTTTTAATTAAGTGTTGGGTTAAGGTGTGAAGTCAAAATTATTTTCACTTCCATTGTCTGATGGATATTCGAGTGGTAATGTTTTCGACTTCAGCACTCAATTTATAGCAAGTCAGGTGTAGCACAATTATTAACACTAGGTTCTCTCTGCTACCCTTGCAATATGTAAGAAATATTGCAAAGCTATAAAGTAAAGTAAAAATACCCTATTTAATAAAAAAAACAATTGTAGAATAATATTGAACAGTATTACAGCTTTCAAAACAGAAACTAAGTTATTATACATATATTAATGATGATGACTTACTTAAGACAGCAAGTACTTAACTTCAAACAAAGTAGTCTCTCATAAGTCGACACTATCTTTTAAATAATGAATGAACTTAATTTTAATTATATTGAGACATTGAGTTACCTAAACAAACACAAGTTTCTCTGAATTCCTTAAATATTTAACATTTCTTAAAATCAATAAGGAAATAACAGTTATAATAAAAAATAAAAAAAATGGTTTATATTACTCACTTTAAGTGGCCTTGTAATTGTCACTGTCTCAATCATCGTAGTCGAAGCCATCATTGTATATCTTTACCTACAAACAATAACAAAATTTATGAATTAATTTGAAATTATGTGTCATTCAAATGCATTTAATAAAAAAATGTATTGGAAAGTTACATTTATTTTACATATGATCACGTGGTCTATATATAAATGTTATTATAATCTGAAAAATTAAAAAATGACTAGCAGATAACATGGGATAGTGCATCTCACTCACAGTAAGTACATAAAATACGAGGTCACTAATATAAAATAGCTTGACTTAATATATTACAATGAAATATATTACATTACTCATGTTAAATTACAATTTATTTATATTGTAAGCAATCAATACGCGTTAAATTAAACATATATCATAAAATTGTTTACATGGTAATAACTAACAAATTACTCCATTGTTAATGTGGTTTATATAAGCTGTAAAATCTGTAAAACTTACGTGTAATTATTTTAATAAATATACTTTACATTGAAAGAAATAATATAATAACAGAAACAAATAAAATCAATACAATGAAATTAAGATATGTTTTAGACTTAAGTTGACACAATAACATAACTATATAGACTCTTCACTCTTAAATCTCAACTCTCAAGTCTGATTTAGTGATGTTTATGCTTGCGAGTCATGGAATCGAACAGAAAATCGATTTTTTTGCGTCGATATTCTTTGTGTGTCTTGTCTTTTGTTTTTAAAAATATCAAAAACCTTACAGAATTGTAGTTGCTAATTTATTATTAGTTAATATAATAGAGATTTTAGGTCAACTTCTGATTTATAGTCAGCGGTTAATTTTATAGTCAGCAGAAGGCTGTATATAGGCTTAGGAAAATCTGTTCCATAATTTTTATTTATTAAATATAACATTGAAACTTGGATTATATTCAATTTGTACATATTTCATATCGAGTCTTATGATTGTTACAAGTTTGAGAACTCGTTCATTGAACTAGAGCCATAAACAACGAAATAAATGAAAAACCTGTTAAAATTGTCGACACAGATAATATAAGTAACTAGGCTACTCTATGACTAAGATGTCAAAATTTAACTACTTGAGAATTTCAATATGAATCCGATTTATAAACTTTAAATAATTTTCTTTACTTACCAAGAATTTGTTTTGCATTATTTCGATTTAATATTTTATATGATATTGATGAATGGTAGTAAGAAATAGATCCTTTATAAAATCATTCTTAAGATCCCTGAATTAAATTGAAATGGCGGGAATAAAATATTTAGCAGTAAGAGGAATTCGTAGTTTTGGACCAGAAGATAATGATGAACAACGTATTTCTTTTGAGAAACCATTAACATTAATACTCGGACAAAATGGATGTGGTAAAACTACTATCATAGAGTGCTTACGATATGCTATAACTGGGCAAATGCCACCGGGTAGTAGAAATGAATGTTTTGTTCACGATGCTAAAGTAAATAGATCCACCGAAGTCCTGGGACAAGTAAAGTTAAAGGTCAATGAATATTATAAGTTTTTATTTTATTAGGAAGATATTTTTTCAATCCAACTATAAATTAATATAGATAGTTTTGTTTGTAATAAAACAAAAAGCATTTATATTATGTGATGATGATTTGTTTATTTTATTTTTATATTTATACTGCAGTATATTAAATATTTTTGAATTTTAGATTGTAAATGCTAAAGATAAACAATTAGAAGTATCTAGATCCATGAGAGTCACTGCTTATCTGAACAAGAAGGCAAAATTTCAAACATTGGAGTCATTCCTGTCTGTCATAGATGAAAGCGGTAAAACCAAAGATATTTCATCTAGATGTGCAGATCTAGATTTTGTAATGCATGAAGAATTAGGTAAGTATAAAGTTGTCCAAAGTTATTCAGATTAAGAGCCATAATAATCTTTCTAAATGGAAGATTAATAAAAAATAGTCTTTGAGGTATACAGCTTTAGTTGACAAAAAAAACTAAAGAAAATTATGGCTGATTATAATCAAACATATATAAGTGGTAGAGTGTAACAGTAGAGAACAAATCCACAACCTCCATGGTTGTGGATTTGTTCACAACTCAGTAAAATGGGTCTAACTTTATAATGATAGCAAATGGTGAATGGAAGTATTGTAGAAAGAGTCATAAAATCTTTAAAGTTGTGGACGGCAATTTGTATTAAATATTTTGAGGATAAAATGAATTTATAAAGAGATAATAGTTTTTGTATCATAACTTATGTATATGGCAGTGAGGCAAAGACAAATTTTACAACCTGAATTTGGAAACAGAATCATAATTGAATTTTCTATTCTATAAGTGATTTTTGATTCTGTTTACAGATGTAAAATTATTTTATGTTATTACTTTCAGGTAATCACTTTTCTGGATTTTAATAAAATTTATTTTTAAAGAATATTTTATTCACAACTTTTACATCTCTATAATGGTGTTAGCTGTTACTTTGGATGTTTTTTTTTTGTTGGTTATCTTTTTCTAGTAAAGAAAGATCTTTGCACTTACTGCTACTTTGCACTAAGTGCTAATATGTAAGCTTGGCTATATACAATAAAAAAATTTTCAAAACATTTAGACTTACCCGCACTCCCAAAATTATGTGAAACATTTATTCTTTATGTGCTTACACCTTTGGATGATTTTTTTTATTTTGGATATTCAATAGTTACAGTCACAGAACTCCATAACATACCTGCTACAGACTTATTTTATATTTTGTTTAAGGAGTGTCCAAAGCCATATTAAATTCTGTCATATTCTGCCACCAAGAAGATTCTAGTTGGCCCTTGGATGAAGGTAAAAAGGTAAAAGAAAGATTTGATGAAATCTTTGATGCTGATAAGTATAGTGACTGCTTTGATCGTCTAAGGAAGATTAGAAAAGAGTATGCCACTAACATTAAACTATTGGGTAAAGCATTTTATATGTATGTAATAACCTGTGTAAATAAGTTATAATAAGAGTAAAAGAATTTTTACATATTTTGCTAGAAATGTTAGAAATGGCTTAATAGTTATATGACTTGGATGGTCTCTAAGAGTTGCAAGTTTGATGTCCAGCTACATTAAAATTTTTATATTTCTTCTAATATAATAATTTTTATCTAAAACAATTGTTTAAAAATACATACCATGAACTATCTGAACATGAAAATTTGCAGATCAGGAAGTATCATTTTTGAAGGAAAAGAAACAAGACTTAGATAAAAAAAAATTAGACCTTGTCAATACTGAATCTCAAATTTCTGAAGCTGAAATTAAAATAGCCAAATTAAGTCATGAATTGAAGCCAATAACTGAGAAATTAAATGCTATTGAGACTTTACAGAAAAATTTAGTAGATTTTGAAACAAAGAGGGAAAAGATCAAGACTAGGTAGGTATACACTAATTTTAATAAATTATAAATAAAATGTTAGTGTTATTTTAAAACCAACAAATTTTTAATATATTTTAATTACATCAAATTTAAAGAAGTTTTTTTAAGTTAAATTTTCCTGATTTAGTAATCATACAAGATATACATTGTTATTATAAAAAATTGCAAATACACAGAACTTGACTCTGGGCTTTGTCTTAATACCAAATCAATAAAATAAAAAAATTATGGAATTCATGCTCAGTGGAATACATTTTTTATTGACTGTGGAAGATAGTCAGGCTTTTGTGTGTTTGTCATAAATAAGAAGTACATATAATGATTTAACTTTAATTAAAGAAAGATACCTAAATAATGCTAATCTTGTTTTTTTTTATATTAAACAATATTTATTATCATACATGTCGTTATCATTTATAATTACATACAAAAGCAAATGATTGAACTTAAAAAAATATATGATACTGTAGATTAGAGCACAGCAAAAATGAAGAACAAGATTTAAAAAAATCGATTCAAAATATATATGAAGGAACAACAGAAGAGCTTCAGGAAAATATAGGTATGAAAAATAACAATAATTGTACCATTTAACAAACACACAATGATTGTAAGTTGTAAAAGTTTTTTTAATGAAAATATGTAACTCTTTCTTCATAGTAAGAATCATTAATTTTATTGAAAAAAAATTATCCATTTCATAACAGTAACTAAGAAGTTCCGCTGCCGTTATATACTTGCTATGGCAACGTTACATAAGACATTCTAAATAATAATTTTCATAAATATATCTTGAGGCCAGGCAAGGGCACTGAGGCACAGTGTGACTGTTAAATCGACTGGTTGTGGGTTCAAACCCCACTCGAGGAAATGAAATATTTATTTACATTTATATTTTCATTTCTTTGCTCTGGTGTAGAGGCAAAGCGTGGCTCTGAGTTGCGCCACTCAACACGCAATGTCTCTGCCTACCCTGCTGTGTGCAGGATACAGTGTGAAGCTGATTTAAAAAAAATTTATTTAATAACAACTTGTGTTTCTATATATAATATTAAACTTGTGTAAACAAAAGTAATTTCTGAACTGGTGTTTTAAAATAATAACTTCCTATTTCTATTTTATAGACGAGTGTATTAATAAAAATGACCCTCTGTGACAAGGATGGGGGTCAAAATTAATGAAATTCGTGTAATTTAATTTATGAATTTCTCCTAAGCTATATATATATATGTGTGTGGTGTGTGTTTATAGCTAACTACGGCGCTACTGCTAAAACAAAGCAAGCAGAACTGGATGATTCATACAAAAAGAATTTCTCATTCAACAAAGAAGAAGAGAGGATCGCAAATGAAAAAACTTTAAACGAAGTTAAATTTAACAAACTTATTCTGTTGGAGAGTCAAAATCAAGATAAAATAGATAAGAGGAATGTGATGATTGTTGAAACGGCTAAACTTGCTGGTATGTCATTATATTTATAATACTGGATTTTATTATTTTTATTCCGATTTTCGCTCTGCTTTGGAGTTCCGCCACTTTCGTTCGTTTCGTAAATTGGGCGGTGCATGGGGTATGGAGTACAAGCTAAAAACACATTCTACAATTTTCATTTCGCACATCTAAGTGGCTCTTTGTATCGTTCTTTACTGTCTACACAGTATGAAATAAAGTCACTTCGATTAAATATTTCGAGTCACACTACGGATTTTAATGCGGTTTTCTCTAATAGGTATAAAGAGGAAATTTTATAGGTAAAATTTTAGAGTAAAGCTGAAAATATCAAAAATTTGTAACAGTAGATAATTCTAGAACAGTGCAGGCTAGGCCTGGTATATATTTTTTTTGAAAACGTATAAAATTTTTAAAATAGCAGGATTTAAATCTGTGCCTTTAGGAAACATGTCCAAGGGCTGCAACCACTAAGCCATTCTTTGTTACCACGCTACGTCGATATTCTTACGAGTATATGATTTTTTATGCTATTACAATTTATTTATGTTATCAAATCAAAATATCTGTCTCAGAATTTCAACGTAGCTAAAAAAAATTTTAAGGCGAACACAAGTACGAATCACACTACGATCAAATTATTATACATTTTCTAAAAATATATTCTTAAATCTAAAATATTTACAGAGCTTGAACTAGAAAAAATAGAAACAAGTGAAGAGGCAGTGAGTGGTATAAATGCTATTAGAGACAAGATTGAAGAATTGCAGAAAAAGTTAAAAGAACAAAAAGTATTTAGTGATCAGCGCGAAAAGGAGTTACAAAAATATATAGATGAGTGCAGGGACACTCTTGTAAGTTTTAAAGAAAAATTTCTATTATTATTATGTTTTACATTTTATAAGCCGTTGTTACGCGTTGAGAGGTGGATTGTACACACGACAGTGGTGGATTCAATTCCTACTTGGGGCGATGAATTATTTTTATTTCCTCGTTCTGTTCCCAATGTGGAACAGGATGGGAATAGAGTTACTGGAAACTTTCTCGGTATCGGTCTCGGACCGGTATCTCGAAAGTTCTCGAAGCATTCAACGTTAAGTGGCGGAACACCACGGTGCGCCTTGCCTCGTTACCAGAAGAAAATATTAAATATTTCATTCGCCTGAATAGGAATCGAACCCAAAACCGTCGCTTACAGTTTCTTTAGTGTGTCGCACGCGTGTTTCCCGGCGCCACGACGGCTTCAATATTTTTACATTTTATATAACTTATTTAATTTTATCGCTTAAAAATCAAATATTTATATTAATCACAGTAGCTACTATAAACAATAAGACCATTGTGGCAGTATTTGACTATAAACGCGATGGTTGTAAGTAATATTTACATACATGGGTATGTTTTTTTTTACATTTTGCTGATCTTCTCATAGAATAATTTGGCGTTGAGTTCCGTTATACGATGTCTTGAATGTTAAAAAAGATAGTAGATCACAATTATATTTATTAATATTTTTACAGTCTCGTCATAAACAAAAAATATCAAACAAAGAGTCTGAGATACAAAATGTGAAAAAAGAGTTAGTTAAGATAGAAAAACAAATAAATGAGGCAAATAAATCCAAACAAAAAGTGGAAGTTTTAGAACAAAAATTGAAGACTGCTGAAGAGTATGTATAGTGTGGTTTTTATAATGGTTATTATATTATTTCAGCTTCATTTTCTCTCCGCATAAAGCATAGTAAGCAGAGGGAACCTAATGTAAAGTACTCCATCCACAATACTGCCTATTTTTTGTTAGTGATATTTTTGATTAAACCCCAATTATTGTATAAATGGAAAATGGAGTGTCTTAACACAAGGTTCCTTAACTCACAGATTGCCTTCAAAATTCGGCGGAAACTGAGATCGGAAGTGTTTTAATGAGAATGGAGTTTCTTGACCCAGGTTCGAAGGATTTCCTCGGCCTACCCGGCTTTGTACGGGATACAGCGTGAAGCTAGTAACAAATGCTTAACTGGAATACCGCTTCAACAAGAAATGTGGCGAAAATTGTCCTGAAACAAATGCAAAGCCTTTAATAGTTTCCTTCTCATATATACATGAACAGGCATGAAGCTGCTTTTTTGTTATAACTTCTATTTACGATACTGTTATGACTATTTTTTCATACTAATTTTTTCTACTCAACAATTTTTACATACTCAGTTTTTTAAGCTATATCTCATATTTAAAGGAATTATGATAAAGTCGCTAGTGAACTCAACTCGGAGGAATGTCAAAATGAAATAAATGCCGATGAAAAACTTGTAGAAGAACAAGAACAAGAGCTGGAGCAACTCAGTGAAAAGGTAATTTATTTATTTTTTAAGTAGTATAAAAAATTTATTACAGCAGGAATCAAAATCCCCTAATAGCCCTTAGTAACCGTCAAAGTATAATCATTTTACACATCGAAATTCTTATATGCTTGTTGCTAATCCTCAATTTAAGTTATATAACAATAAAACTTGTCATAAATGTTTTCTAAAAAATATTTTTTTCTCCTTACTGCTGTGGAATGACAAATGTACTTTATTGATAGATCTTTTAAATAATGTACGTAAGATTCAATTTATATGAAATATTAAGATTCATTTTATATGCTATAAATTTAAGAAAAACTTTTTTCGTTGTTTAAGTTGCAAAATTAAATAAAATTGCAGGTTTCCAAATTACAAAAACAAAGTTCAAAATTAAAGGAAAAAGATATGATCGAAGAATCATTAAAGCAAAAAGAAAAACAGATGATGGTACTGAAGAACAAACACAAATCGGTCATTACAGATTTACTTGGTAACATGCCAGAGAAGGACTTTGCCGTTTCTATAAATAAAATTGAATGCGAAATAAGAACAGAAGTTGAGTCGATTAAAAAGAAAATGACAGATAAGCAAAATGAGGTTTTGTATTGTTTTGTATATTTTAGCAGTTTTAATAGAGTTTTTATTAACAATGTAGCTTATAATGACAGTTACCAGCAAAATAAAGCAGAGACTTGGTCTGGTGATATTTTATCACAATACATCTTCAAAAAGTGTATTATTTAGATTATTAGTTGTCGCTCGCAACTTTGTTTGCTTGACTCTAATATATAAATATTAGGTTTTGCCATTGTATGGATTTTTAAACTTTAAATTCTCTATTATTTTTTAATTACTTTTGGTTGTATACATATATTGGCTGTCAGTTAGATAGAAAGTAAATTAAAAGTGTTATGCTTTATTAATTAAATAATCATAAACAATTCCAGATAACTCGTATGGAAACAGAGCGTCGCCACGCGCGTGAAGCATTAAGCGGGAAGCGAGGGGAACTGACGCGCGCTGAAGACCGCATGTACCAGGCCTGCGGTGCTATGTCCTACGACCAGGCACTCGCTAAGGCCACTGCTGCAGTTGACAAATTACAGGTTATATTGATATTAGTTATTTACTCGAATTCGGACGGAGAATGGAGAGAAAGGTGCTTTGACACTGGATTTTCTCTGCTTAACTCGCCTGTATAAGAAACATAGCGTAAAACTGAAAAAATATATAATGTAATGTTATTTATGTATGTGAGATCATTGTAGTACAATCGGCAATGTGATGTGACACAATGTATGTTATAGGTTGTAGGTTCAATCTTCATCCAAGAGCAATAATTTTATTTAATTATTTTTAGTTTAACAACAAAAAAAATATTAGATAAATGTGATACTGTGTACTTATTGCGTACGGGATGATTGATTAATAATAAATATTTTTTTTAATAATAAAAGAATAAATAATTTAAAAAGCAACTTTAACATTCTAGGATGAGCAAAACATATTGCAGTCATCAATGTTTATTATAACAAAGTATAAAGGACAAATAAAAGACAATAGCTGCTGTCCGCTCTGCAATCGTGGTTTCGATTCCGAATCAGAGGTAATATTACTGTATTTTCATTATATGTATACTATCTTTTAAATACATATTTATCTTTCTTTTATGTTTTATAGAATTAATATTTGAGGCAGTCATAGCACAGCGGTCGTGACTGTTCTAGATTCGATTCCCAGTGGGGGTTTTGAATTATTTTCATTTCCTCGCTCCGATAACAAGATAAAAAGGGACAGTAAATGCCACCAGTCAATATGCAATGTCTCAAAATTTATGGAAATTGGTCCCTCTGCCAACTAGGCTTTTCTGCTTCACAATATAGTAATAGACAAATTATTTAGGTTACAGATTTAATATCTCAACTAACAACTCAAGTTTTAAATGTGCCAGCGAAATTGGAAAAAGTAACAGAAGATTTACAACGCGCTTCAGCTAAAAAAGACGATTTGTTAAGCATGAGGTCTCTAAATGAAACTATACATACTTTGAAGGAAACTGATATACCACAGCTTGAGAAACGAATGACTGACGTTGATAAGGTAATGTAATTATAAAGAGTAGGTATGGATGAGTAAAGCCAGTTTTTGATTAAGTTTCCTTTGACCTAGCCCTCCCTGTCATTGTTTTTTGTTCCAAGTAAGCTTCTTTATCCTTTTGACATAAGGATTATTTTAGATATTGAGGAACAGCAGTCTTACAAATTGGCAATGACCTGTTTCTTATTGTCGAATCCGGTGCCCGACACGCTTTTCCGAATATCACTAAAATATATCTATAAAATATTGATTGCTAAAACATTGGACAATTAATTTCAATTATGAATAAAATTCTGTAATGTAATAAATCAATAATTAAATACTAAAATGATTTATTATTTTACAGTTCAATCTTTTATTGTATAATTAATTATTTTCATTGTACATGAAATAATTTCCATCGAAACTAAATAATAAAATTAAACGATTGTTTACATTTTTAATGTTTTATTTCACACTTATGAAGGAAATATTAAACTATCCAATCATATTTTTTCTCTTCACAGTTATTAAAATTTATGTTTATTTGACATTTTAAATTAAAAAAGTACTTATTATGTCACTATTTTGTTTTACACTTATTTTGCTATTTTAGGAAATATCGAGTTTGACTGAATCAATGGAAGAACTATCAATGACTGTAATGGAGCCAGAGCAAAAATTGCAAAATGCGAGGTCTCTGCAAGGCGACATGCCGCTTATAGATCGCTTTACAAACGAAATTAAAGCTACTACTAAAAATGTAAGCTTAAAATTAAAATTGAATTGTAATTTATAAATAATATGATTTTTTTAATATTTTCTTAGTATAAGAATAAAATAAAATGATTGTGGGTTCGACCCCACTCGAGGAACTCTCTCTCGACTCGATGAAATATTTATTTTGATTTATATTTCCATTTCTTCACTCTGGTGGTGGCAAAGCGCTGCGTTGAGATCCACCACTCAACACACAATGCCTCCAGAATTCAGTGGAAAGTGGAAGTGGAGTGTCTTAACACGAGGTTCCCTCTGCCTACCCTGCTGGTGCTGGATATAGCGTGAAGCTGATTTGATTTGATTATTATTCTTTTACAGCTAGAAGCCGTCAAAGAACAGTGCACAGATATAATATCAGACATTACACTGGAAGACGCGACCACACGCCAGTCGGAAGTGCGACAGCGCGTCACGGCGAGCAGGGCGCGCGTGCGGGCGGCGCGCACCCGCCTCAACGACCACACCCGGAGACTGCATAAAGCTGCGGAAGCTAAGACTAAGTTGAAAGAGGAGTTGCTGAATTTGCAGAAAAAGGTATTCATTATTATTATTATTTAGTATTAAAGGTATGGATTATTTTTATTATTAGCGTCACGGCGGATACGTGTCTTCCGCACTAACGAAAAAATAAAAATCTACGTACGCAAGTATACTTGCAAAATTGATTATAAGACATGGATTGTATAGATTTAGTTATATGTTACTGTTGTAGTATAAAAAAATATTTTGTTTATTTTTAATTTTAATTTTTCTTTATAATTATCATTTATTATATTTATCACTTATCCAGTTAATTGTGATGAATATAAAATATCCTTTTGCTATAGGTACAAGAACTATGCAACTTACAAGAATCAAAGAAGCAAATGGAAGCAAATAGGGAGAAATACTTAGTGGAACTAAAAGAGCTACAAGATGGCACGGCAGCATTAGAAACAGATTTAAAGGAAAAAGAAAATACCAAAAGTGAAGCTGTAAAGAAAAACAGGTATATTGATAATTTAAAGTAGAACCTTATAACCTTTTTTTAAATCGATTGTATAAAAATATATGTTTAAAGTTTATCTAATAACTAAATTATTCGTTGTTGTAAAATGTAACATTGTTTTACTAAAATAAAAAAAACTAGGCAATTAAAATTCATCCAACTTGCTAATCCTTTTCCCTTTTTCGGGACTTTCGGTTATAAATACTTATTTAATTATGACATACAAAGCATGACTAGTAAAAATTATCATTTGTTGTTAGAAAACGTATAGAGTTAGAAAAAGGTGACGGTGCTTTGCCTAGCGATACGGGTCAAACATCTTTATAAATTGCTTGTAATACTTGAGTATAATAAAGATACATTATACTTAAGTAGCCCCTAATACACAAAATTTTAATATATTCAAAAAAAAATCTATAAATAAATTTTCCTTTCAACCGGTATTTACTGGATACATTGATTCCCAGGGCCGAAATAGATATAAAGAAAAATGAAATAGTCAAAGTAGAAAACGCTTACGATAAATTAAAGGCCATAGATTTGGATATAAGACAACACAAGGAAAGGAACTTACAACGCGAGATGGATAAAATCAAGGATGCCAATGAGAAGTTGTTGGCGAGACAAAAGCAAATCATGAACGATCGAGACACGTTGACAAAGAGAATAGATAGCTTGAGAGATGAATTGTCAAAGCAAGAGGTATTTTTTTAAATTTTAATTAAATTTTATTTTTTTTCTAATTCAAATGATAAATATAATTACTTTAGTAAGATAGCGCGGCGTTTAGCTCCGCCACTCCTCAAGCGATATCTCAAAATTAAGTGAGAAGTTGTGAAAGAATTTTTCTGCCTATGCCAAAGAATGCAAGAGATAAATAAAAATAGAATAATTTCAATGATTACTTAATATATTTACAGCGTTATTTTTTTTATTTATATTCTAAAAGTTTGATTACTCCTTATTATAGTTATACAAAAGAAACTTGGAAGATAATTTGAAATTACGTAAAGCGCTAAAAGAAATAGAATCTGGCGAAAAAGATCTTTCTGACATCAACGAGAGGCTCGGCGGCGTCAACATGGACATGATATCTGAGAAACAACCTTTGATTACTAAACAAACTCAAATTTTCCGCGAAAAAGCACAAACGGAAGGTCAACTTGGGGGGTTAAAGGTAACAGATTTATTATTGTATTTTAGTTTCTGTATACATAAATTTTCTAATTGCAATTAGAAGTAACGCAACACAGCATCTTAGTGTAATTGAGGTCAATGTGAATTTGGTCCTCCCCACAGGGAAATAAATTTATTTCTCCATTCTAGTAGACAAAGCGTTGCGTTAAGTTACGCCACTCAACACCCTATGTCTGTCTGTCAGAATTTTTCTTAAAATTTTTCTTCTACCTACCGTGCTATATGTAAATGCTAAAAAATAATTAAAGACTGACATAGCATTTATTTCTATTACCAGGACAACTTAAAGCAAAACAAATTAGAACTCAAGAAAACTCAGAACAAAGACGTAGAAACAAATTATAGAAAGAAATTTTTTGAGCTCCACGTCACTAAAGCGATAGACAAGGATGTCAGAGATTATTCCGTTGCCTTAGAAAAATGCTTGATGGAGTTCCACAGAGAGAAAATGGAAAATATCAATCTGATTATAAGGTTTGTTTTTAAATATTAAAGGCCGCCGCGACGCAGTGAGACTGAGTATTACTGTCAATATGTTGTGGGCTCAATCCCCACCCACAAAAAATTATTATATTTAAATTACTCATATATTCAAAATGAATGCTAAAAATTTTACAAACTATTGTGTTTAAAGGTATGTGTCTGGTATATATGGTCATATCACAAAGTATGTATTATGATTAGGAAAATAATTGTTTTTTTAGTTAAGTTACCTTTTGAATAACGGCTTTCTATATTACATAAATAGACAACAAAGCCAAATTATATAACACTTAGAAAAATGAAGATGGTTTTTATCAGGACTTAAAACATCATTTTCTTAGACCATTTATTTTGAAATAAACCAAACACACAAATGTTAATAGAAGCTTGCCAAAATGCAATAGTGAGTGATAACTGCGATTAAATCAGAATAGTCGTTTCTGAGATAAACGTGAACATATAAAAATTTTAAATCATTGAATACTAGAAAAAATGTTATATTTTTTCATATATTATATATCTTCTATGTACAGACACCGCTGATACATGACTATTTTATTATTAGTGTAGATTTCACACTGCCATATAAGAATCATGAAAACCAAACTTTTTTTTTGTATATAATACAAAGAAATATGTAATGTAATTTATGTTATTTCTTTACAGGGAAATGTGGAGAAAAATATATAGAGGAAACGATATTGATTATATTGAAATTAAGACTGAAGGTAGTATGACTGTTGATTCTGAACGACGAAAATATGATTACAGGTATTTAACTTTAATATTATTATACGCAAAATATGCTTATAATATATCATTATTAATTTTATATGAACATTTTTTTTATATTGCCAGATCCAAAAATAAATAAAAAGCATAAAGATTTCATAAAATGGAATATTCTGCGTGTAACATAATAAATAATATTTGTATGTATGTATATAAAAATTAAATAAAAAAAAATATGATACTTTTAGGGTTGTACAATGTAAAAATGGAGTGGAGATCGATATGAGGGGGCGGTGCAGCGCCGGGCAGAAGGTTTTGGCCTGTCTTATCATAAGATTGGCCCTGGCAGAGACATTTAGTTCGAGGTAACATTTTTGTTCCGTCTGCTACGTTTTATTTCGCTCTAATTTTATCTTTATAAACATGTGTGTCATTTTTCAGATTTGGAATTTTGGCTTTAGATGAACCCACTACAAATTTAGATCACGAAAACATCAAAAGCTTATGTGCCGCCCTCGGTGAAATAGTGCAGGAGAGAATGAATCAAAAGAATTTCATGTTTATTATTATTACACACGATAAAGATTTTATCGAGTCATTAGGAAATATCGATAAAGTTACACACTACTATGAAGTGTCTAGAAATGACGAAGGCAAATCAAGAGTCAAAAAAATTAGGTTCACCTAAGATTTTTTTTTAATATTTGTAAGTCATTCCTTACTGGTTTCTATTATTCCTATTGTTAAGAAGGCTGAAGTGCCTTATATGTTATTTTATAAGATATAAAATATGTTTAAGAAATAAAACATTCTTTATATATTCAATTAAAAAATCTTTATTTTTATTTACAAATTCCTTACTAAATAAAATATAAATTTTCAAATATGTTATTTTTTAATAATTTAATTAATTTAAAGGCCAGTAATACAACTTAACGGTTTACATATTTCAACTTGGTCTAAATATAATAATTTACTTTCTTGTAATACAGTCAATGTGACTCCAAGCAACTCTGCTACCTGATTTGGTGGGAATGACTGTGACAGACATTTAGATATATATGGCACTAAATCCTCAGTGAAACATATACAAAGAGACAAAAAATTGTGCTTTTCTATATCAGTGAACGCTTGTTGCTCCCTGTGATAATATGCAACCAAAATTTGTACTGCCTTATCGAAAGACTTCTTAAAACCTCTATACACATCTTTGACAATATTTAATGGAGCAGTTACTCTAAGAGAATTTAATACTGTCAATAATCCGTTACAATACTCTGCTAGAGGATAATAGTCTAGCAAGATTTCAGGAGGTCCAGACGCCATGTTTTCATTGATTGGCCGCTGCACATTTTTAATACTTGGCACTTTGTATGACTTCATCTGACCCTCAAATTGGTTGTCAACTTTGTCTACACCAGAATTGAATTGCATCAATATATTATCTCGAAAGAGTGGTGTGAGGACACATCTCAAATCAGCACCAACTCTTCCAAAGGATAGACAAAGATACATACACTGGTTCATCAATGACTCAAAGTTTGATTCATCTTCTTTCCAAAGATCTTGATTTAACATACATGCTAGGCCTTCAACCTAAAATTAATAAAATAAGATAAAATAATGTATAAGCAGTGATGAAATACTTGGCTCTACATTTACAGAGAACAGTTTATTAAGGGCATGTATTTCAACATGTTTTTCATTAAATGTGGTAATCAGTAAAGGTATAAAATAAACATACATAACTATAAGTGTAAAAATTATAAAAAAACATTTTTGACATTCCATTCTATACTAATTCCACTTTGCTTTATGGAATAAATACAGTGAGGATTTTTTTATGTATAAACTGATTATGGCAATTTTTTTTTGGTCAGGTTAATTTACACAGTACATCCATAATACATTCTCCTGCATAATATTTGATAGGATAGTTACATTCACCCATAAAAACTCAATCACCCATAAAAAGATTGTAAAATAATACCTTTTGTTTCAACCAGCATGATAAAGCACTAGTGCCACTTAATTCATCATCTCTAACTTTTGATTCTTGAGCATCAGATAAAAAGATGGATTTGTGTTGAGTTATAACATTAAATAAATGAATTCTATGCAACTCTACCATCTTCCTTAGTAGTTTCTCAGGTGCTACAAAACGTAATTCTATAAATATAACTTAAACAAGTTGTTAACTACTAAAACCCTATTCTTACGTCTTTAACTAATTGCAAACAAGGCCGTGATCTGAGAAGGGGCAACATCTGACTAAGCAGAATATTTGCAGATTCCATCCCCACTAAAAGCTGTCAAATATTTTCATTTCTCTACTCATTTAAATCGAAATACGGCGTTTAGTTTCTACAATCAACAAGTAATGCCTCAAATTTGGGCAGAGAGTCAAAATCTGAATATCTTATAACAAGTCTTATAATTTTGATTTCGATATATTTATTCTTTTAATTTTTAAAAGATGTACTAAAAACAGTAAAAGAAACTTACTTTCTGTAGTTTTAGCATCTTCCAAAGCTTTTTCAAACCATGCATTTCTTGCTTTAAGAAAATGCAAGTGTAACCCATCAGAGTTAATATTATTTGTTTTGATTCCAATTGATTGCAATTTGTTTTGGTCATCTTCTGTTGATTTGAACACTGTATTGGCTCTGCGTAAATATCCTAAAATCTAATAAAACAGATTAATAATACATTTTAAGCAATTTTAAGCTACCCTTTAAATTGCAAGAGATGCAATCCATTTCGCCGAGGAACTACAAAAGTAACGCAGTGGGCGGTGTATACTTTGATTGTATGACTTGGGCAGTAGCAAGTATTTTAGCTACTAAATTACTGCATATTCAAGTAAAATATTAGTATAATGAGAACTGGGCTCTCGTGTTCTCCTAGACTCCCTAAGCTACTTAGTATCAGAAGAGTTTTATGTATGTATATAGATAATAAAACAACAATATATAACAAAAGCAATCAATTACCTGCAAACATTGTGGCAATGGTAAATCATAATGCAGTTGGTTGAAGAGATAATACAGTGTTTCAAACCAAAGTGTCATGATTTCTGTTGTTGTACTCTAAAATAAAAGAGAAAATTATTTATATATAAATATATATCATATTCATAAGTTAGTTATTATATTTTTAGTTTGAATTTTAATTATATATCTTTATTTTAGTCATATTAAGTTATACATCAAATTACATAGTAAACTGTTATTGTTCTTTTTTCTTATTTATTTTGGTACATTAACTTCAGATTGTATCACACACATAGCAATGTAGGCAGAGGAAACGGGAACCTAGTGTTAACACAGAATGTTTACAATTGAGTACCTGACTTTCCTCCGAATTCTAGAAGCATTGCATCTCGAGTGGCGGAAATCAACGCCACACTTTACCTCGTTAACAGGGCAAGACAATGAAAATATTAAATATTTCATTCCCTTGAGTGGAAATCAAATCCACAACTGTGGTGATTTAATCGCACCCTTGAGACTGCATCACAACAGTTTCCACTACAGTCAAATGCTGGCGTCAATATACTACAACTGCTAATTAAATCAGGTTCACACTGTATACTGCAAACAGCACAGTAGGCAGAGGGAACTTAGTGTTAAGACACCTTTTTCGCCAAATTTGAGTGTTGAGTGGTGGACTTCAACTTCACGCTTTGCTTCGACACCAGAGCAAAGAAATGGAAATGTAAACTTAAATAATTTTTTCATTCCCTTAAGTAGGGGATCGAACCCACAATATACTAATTTCACACTATTGAAGTCATACTTTATTCTCCTGCGCCACAACTAGCCTCACAACTGCTAATTGTTAAGATAAATTAAATTTTGCATAACAAAATACCTGCACAACTGGTATTTCTGAATACCTCTTCGACAGATTACGTATGAATGCAAAAATATCTAATGCACTCTCATAGTCTTCAGCATTCAAGGCTTCACGCATCAATGAAGGAAGTTCTAGTAGCTCCAGTAATTTGTCACTCTGATTTTTTATACTACTGTATCTCCTAAAATTAAATAGAAATATGTTTAACTATTTATTAATATGTACATATTTATTGTATGTTTTATTATTTAATTTGTAATATTTTATTAGACCTTTGTGATTGATTCTACAAATAACAGGGAATATATATTGACAGAGGGAAGCTCATCTTAATATGCTTTGTTCTCCACATACAAATCTTCAGACATGTATTTTGAATGGCCAATCTCAATATGTTTTGATAACTGTGTAAGGAAATTAAAAATCATTCATACTTTTCACAATCAGATCACCACAACAGCCATACATCCCTTTATAACTTAAGTGGTAGTAATATAGACTTAGTAAAAAATTTAAAAACCTTTTTTCTTGCATAATACTTCCAGATATTTGTGAAAAATTTTCACACTGCTCTACAAATTCTGGTATAGTATCTATAACTTTCGTAAGTGAATCTTTAGATTTGCCTAAATCTTTCATAATAGCCCTTGAAATATCAGCAGTTTCAACAAAAGTTTTATAATTTGTAAAAGCTAAATCTTGAGTCTGTTCTGTTAGATGCTTCATTTCTTCATTTAGTCTGTCTGGTTCCTTTTGTACTTGTTCCCAACTTTGTGATCCTAATTTTTTTATGTAATCTGTTATATCACTAAAATATTCTGCATTTTCTGAAACATAAAGTAATTGAAATTACATTTTTATTATAGATATTATTTTAAAATTCACAAAGATTATTTTTTAAACAGACACAAAAGAAATAAAATATTTATACCTGTAGGTGAATCTGGGAATAAGAGTTGAGAAAGGTCCTTAAGTTCTTGAGCCATATCTGCTGTATAGCCGTCAAAGTATCAAAACAAAATATCTTATTTTCAAAAATCTCAAAATGTATTCAGTAATTAAAATTTTGTGAAATAAATGGAATTTTAAAATGTTCTTACTTTGATAAAGATATTTACTTATAACTTCGGGCTTTCTTTCGAAATTATGAAGAAAATAAAATAAATTCTAATACAATAAAATATTTATTTTACAAATATATCATTTAATAATTTAATCGTCATATCTGCCAGTGTCAAGTTGACAACAGTTATTATTAAAACAGATATTATACATCGAGTAATCCTGGGTACTGTAACCGAAAGTCGTAATTCTAACTTAAATTATAAAATATAAACGTTATCAATATAAATTATACAACATGTATTGTTTTTTTGAATGCAAATAGCCTTAATAACATATTAATTAATTAATAATATAATATTTTTAAGATTCATGACAGTGAATTTTATTAATCTGTTATTGCTTAAAATATATAACTATCTGTGCTAAATGGTTGAAATTTTGGAAACGGAAGAAAAGTTCAAGATAGCCATTTGCTTTATAACCAATTATCACGTTTAAAATCACAGTGAACGGCCAATCGCAAAGTATATTATTATATAAATACATTTACAGTGATTAAATTTCTTAATTTTTATTTCGGTTTTGGTTATATTGTGTTTTTATCCATATTTAACTATTGATAAGTTCACTGATTGCGTCATGTAAACGTATAGATATATATAAAGTATCAGCAATTTCCATTATGACGATATGATTTTTTGCAGAAAAAGTACATTTCTATACCCTGTTGATAAATTATCATCAAAGTACCCGTTTGTATATATGGCTTAACCTTTATGTTTGACAAGTATAACCTATTCAGTATTCACGTCTTAATGCCTCAAAACTCGACACCATTTTTGTTCAAGCTTAACTTTATTACAATAGAACGTCTTTTAATTTTCTCGTTTATTGTGGAGATCTGATTATTACATCGTTAAGCAAAACTCAAGGAAAATTTTTAACATTTAGCTTTATAAGGTTATGTTGATGTTTTGATTCCAGATGATAGATGTATTTTAAAATTGTTGACAGGGATAGAACTTCCATTCTGTGAACACAAATACTTTAGTGATGATAATCGACTTAAATTGCAGCTAAAAATTCAGCTTCTATTTATATAAGCAATAGATAAAACATTTAAAATAGTTATTTATAATATTTTGAATGCTTTTTTTTTCTCAAAATAATAAATGTTATCATTTAACAATAAATATGTGAAAGTTAAAAAGTGGCAATTATTATTATCTTAAATTTATGGATTGGATATCTATTGAGAGTTTACAATGGAAATAGTTATTATATGGAATTAACTTTACACCTGATAAGATGGAAGGTGAGGAATTCCATCTTCAATGGGAAGATGTAAAGGTTAGTACAAGTTATATCAAGTTATACTCTGTTAATAGTGCTATTTATAAGTATATAACATAATATACTATTTTTTTTCTATTAACAAAACTTATTTTCTAAGAATTCTCAGTTTTCAAGAAATTAAAGATTTTTAGGTTGTGTACAGATGTACAAATCACATTATAAAATTGGTATTAAGTTACACTAATAACAATAGCTTACACTCCTTATTCTTTATCTACAAAATGACTCTTCTTTACAAAAGAATTAACATAAATTTTAGTTCAATATTTTTCAGCCAACCATAGTGGCAAGTGAAGAAGTTATATGTGGCCTTGAAAATGTTCACAATGAAGAATATGGAAATATTGTAAGTTGAATTATTTTATAAACTATTTTCATGAAATATTATAAAAATTCCATTACTTTATTATATAGAAAAAGACAAATACTTATATACTTATATATTGTGAAAAATTAAAACAGCTACTAAAGTCTTGGAATATGTGCCAATTAATTTTATAAGATAAACTGTAACATTTTAATTCGAAAATATTTATCAAGTAATATTGTAGGTGAGAACTTCTTAAGTGTTGTTTATTAAATTTAATGGTCTTTGATAAAAATATTAATTTTTACTAGTGGTACCAATAGTAGCTTAAAATTAAAATTGTTATTTACTTACATATTTGTATAAGTATAGGTAATGGAAGTATAATTATGTAATTAACTTAAACTTTAACTTCAGTTTTGTTCTTTATTTGTGGTGTTTTGAGCAAATTTCAACTTTTATTTTAAATAAACAATTTGATTGGGTACCCTATTGAGGCCATTTAGTATGGAAATAATAATATTTTTTACTAATGCTTATAATTAAATTTATTATTTAATGATTTGTTCATATAAATACAGACTACAGAAGAAATAATAGCTGATACTGACCAAATAGCTGCTGAGAATCTAGTTTACCTGTCTCAAGATGTAGTCAGTTATACAGAGAGTGCTGAATTAGCCGAAGATCCTAATGTTGAGTGTGTCACGGAAGAAGTTGTCACCGATGACTGGGTTATCTCTGGTGGGCAGGAAAGGTAATATTAAACCTAACATAAACTTATTATTATAGCCACAATATATAAAATCTTTACATAAATTGTAGCCTATGTATTATTCTGATGTATAAGCTAAATTGTCGTAAAGTTTCATCAACATCTATTCACTAGTTTTTATGTGAAAGTCGAACAAACAATTATCCATCCACAAAACTTTCAAATTTTTTACATTATTTAAATTAGTTGGATAGTAGGATGGTAAAATTTTTAACATTATTTTAATTAGTTGGATGGTAACTCCATACAAATTCAATTTCATAGTCCAATTTTACATTATAAAATTTCCCATATTCCTGATTTCTAACTGGTGAATTAATTACCTGTTACACAGAAATGTGTCCCTGCCATTGATTGGCCCATGGGTCAGAATGTGCCTACATAAGCGATTATTGTGGTTTCGATTCACACTCTGGGAATTGTGTGTCATATTAAAAAAACCTTAAAAATTGTTAAGTAATAAACTTATATCAACATTTTAAAAAGTATATTTTTATAATAAGTGATTGCATGCAGTTTTCCTTTTAGAGTGGAAGTGCCTATGGAACACTTAGCAAATCCCATCCAAGATATTAAAGAAGAAAATGATATTGATGTTCCTTTACCAACTGATCAAGTAAGAATAATTTATTTTAAGAACAACTTAACTACTTTAAATAATAAAAATAATAAATAATATCTTAAAATTAATTAAGTTATGTTATTAACTAGATAAATTAAAAAAATTATAAGTTCACTGTTATTCAATAATATTATTGTTCAAGCAATTTTGAACCATCAAGTTACTGAAAAATTTCAGTAGTAACAATCTTAAAGGAATATACTAATTAAGCAAGTGCACTATGAATCCCATAATTTATTATAAATAAAATAAGTCAATATGAAATATTCATATGAGAATGATTATATTGTGGTGCTGCAACTGCTGTTCCCGATGGTTAACCAAAAAAGTTGCACTCTTTATATTTGGTTTAAAATTAATAATAATTGTTTAAGATATTTTAGCATCACAGAAACAAAATAATTCTATATAGTATAATCAATAAGTTGTAGTCTCCCTGAATTTTGCCGTAGATGGCTTTTTATTATTCTTCTCCCAAGTGAACAATGCTCAAAAGTTTAGGGTGCTTAACCTCGGAGTGGCCATGACTTGTAGACTTATAATTAGCTGAGATAAATCTGTTATTATATCCTATATTTGTTATATATTATTCTATGCTATATCCTAAAAATGTTTCAATAAATAATCCTGTCACAAAAAAATGAATAAATGTAATCCATGTAATCCAGGACGAGTACACGGCAATGCGGCCGTGGCCGTGCGACTTCTGCTCGCGGCGGTTCCGCAAGAAGGCGGCGCTCATGAACCACATGGTGGCGCACCAGAACGACCGCCCGCACGCCTGCAACCTGTGCGGCGTGCGCTACGTGCGCAAGTGCGACCTCATGGCGCACCTCAAGGTGCACGCCTACGTGCCGGACCCCGAGCCCGGTGACTACCAACAAGGTATTACACCACATCATTTTCATTTTTTATTTTTTTAACCACTCCCCCATATTTATCGATGCTGGTATTTTAATACTTACATCTATACTAATATAATAAAGCGGAAGTTTGTTTGTTTGTTTAAACGCTAAGATTGCTAGATCTACTGGTTCGATTTACTTTTTTTTTGTTTTGTATGAAAGCTATATTCATTAGGAGTGCTATAGGCATATAACATGGTGTAAGTCTTAGTTAGCCTTAAACCACGAAGTAATAATAATGAATACCATCGTATTGATTTAGGCGCGTGCGCTTCAGAAATATTTAAATATATGTCAGAACATTGTATGACAAAAATATTTTATTTTATTAGTTCTAAAAAAAAGTACGCGACACCGTACGTCTTATAAATAAAAAAAATGAAAATTGCAAGGTGATATGTTACCCAATTTTATTTGACATGGATATTGAAACTTATGAGCAAAAGATATTCCATCATCAAGGTAATTTTATGAAGATTAGCATTGGCTTTTATAGCATGTAATTTGGACGTATACTTTTCAAAAAAACATATAATTTAAAATAAATTTAACGTTCTGTTTACAAGAGTATTTTAACACTAGGTTCCCTCTGCCTACCCTGCTGTGTGCGAGATACAGCGTGAAGCTAATTTTAAAAGCTTTAACAAATAAAATAAACAAACATTTAATTTCAATTTTTATCTATTCCAAGATATTTCCCAAATTATAGCCTGTACTTTTAATTATGTGTTGTGCTAAGTTAATATTTATTTTTATTTACAGAAGATGAACGAGCACACAGTCCAATAGTCAAAATAAAGAAAAAACGAGGTAGACGGAAAAAGAATCCTGAACCTGTTGAGGTAATTGATCTATTTAATTAAACACCCAAATTAACATTTCTGACAAAATATATGTGCTTTGTAATAATAATAGAGTAACACATCTATTTTTAAGAATATTTCAATTATACCCTATGGCCCAAATAAACCAATATTTTTTAATATCTTTTTTAACGTCACGCTATATCCCGCATACAGCAGGGTAGGCAGATGGAATCTAGTTTTAAGACACTCCGCTCCACATTTTCTGAGTTCTTCTGAGTGGCAGAACTCAAGGAATTAAACCCACAACTTTTTGGGTCCCTGCGTCAACCCGGCCCCACATATTATATGAAATATATATTTTTTATTCAATCAATCAGTGCCACAAAAATACATTTTAATCTTACATTTTTAAATTTCCTAGGTGACATGTTACTCTGTTGTGGCGTTTGTCTTGTATATAACGACACTAATGCTAGTAATAACCTATACACAAAGATGGCGTTGATTAGTTTGTCCTTTGTTTACAATATCATATGGCCTCATAATGGTGGCTGGTGTTTACTCATAATTAAAATTACAGAATATTTTATGAACTATAAATAACAGTTTAAAATTGTTTATTACTTAAACTATCACAAAGCAGTGAACCCGCCGGAATTCGGTGCCTCCTGTAATCCGAGACGCTTATCACTGTTAATAAAAAATAGGCAATTCTTCACTAATATAATGCATGATTGGGATAGGTTGTAACTTGTATTCCTTTGATCTATAATTTGTCACGGTACTGTAGTTTGTAAGATATTTTGTCATATATAATAAAATATTGAATTATAAATGTGTATTTAGAACGGTGTGTGGGAGCACATGACGTCGGCGCGCACGCAGCAGTGGTCGCGGCGGGCGCGCACGCCGCCCAAGCCGCCGCCCACGCCGCCCTCGCCGCCCTCCCCCTCGCTGTCGCCCTCCCCGCCGCCGCCCTCGCCGCCCTCCCCGCCCTCGCCGCCGCCGCCCGCCGACCCCTCGCGCCCCTTCGTGTGCCGCCACTGTGGGATTGGCTTTGCGAGGGAGAAGGCCCTTCAGTCACACTCTAGGGTAAGTTTCTTAGTATATACTATCGATCCACTTGCAGTATCTTCAGCTTGAAGTACACAATTATTTTGTTACCAATTTGAATTAATTTCAACTTCCAATAACATTATAAATTGAAAGATTAAAGATGTCTATACATTGAAAACTAAAGTTTGAGCCAATTCATTAAAAAAGTTATTTTGTAGCAATTTGATCTAACAAAATAGTTTATATTCATTCATACATGTGTATATTTGAAGTAGAATACTTGTATTTATAAGAAAATATTTTTTATTTTCATCTTCATCAATGAGTGACAAAGTAATAGAATAGAGAAAGATTGAAAAACCTATAGAAACATGGAGAGAGGGGAATATAGACAACCCGTAGCTGCATTTATGATATTTAGATAAATTTTTATTACTTCAGCTTGTGGAATTCGTCAGATTAAATATTTTTCTTAATCCTTGAATTATTTATTTCCTACAATATAAAAAAAATAGTTTAAGTTTAAAAAAATTTACGTTACTCTCATATTATCAGAATAGTGGAGTATACATGATTTAACATGGCAACCATATATATGGGACTCATATTTGGTGGTAATACTTAATCAAGTATAAGGAATCCCTCAGTATATTAATCTGCCGCGCTTTAGTAAATCCCGAAGTCACCGCTTCGGCTCCCCTATCATCATTGTCGTATTATTTAATGATCGCATGGCATTAGTAACTCAACATTTTAATAAGTGAACCTGTTTCGAGTTGTAAATAACCGTAATGAGCTGTTGTGACGCTGGCGAAGCGATGTTTGTAAGTTTGATATCCACTCGGGGGAATTAATTATTACATTTTATATATACGCTTTAAAATCAGACCAACTTAACACTAGTTCCTTCTGGAGCCTAGCTAATATTTTCCGACACGTGCAGGTACACGGCGGCGACTCCCCCGTGGAGTGCGGCGAGTGCGGCGAGCTGTGCTGGTCGCGCGAGGGGCTGCGCGCGCACGCGGCCGCGCGCCACCCGCACGTGCGCGCGCCCGCGCCCGCGCCCAAGCGCGAGCCCAGCTACGACGACTGCAACTCCGGTACTATATCTCTTATTCACGCATTGTTACTTATTAAACAATAATTCATTTATCAAACAAAAAAAGATAATTGGATTACAAAACTTGTTATTATAATTCTTAAAAATTATCCGACTAACGAATAATTTGAAATATTTTACATCTGAGACCTATCAGTTATAATACTTACATGTTAAATAATACCCTTAATATATATAGCTCCAGATCTGAAACTTAACATTGGCTGCTGCAACTGTGTAGTTCTTAGTCAGTTTAGGTTTGAGGCCTGAACTGACTATAAGCATATATACACAGTTGTGGATTCGATCCCCATTTAATGAATTATTTGCATTTCCTCAAAACACACAATGAAAAAACATGATTACGAAAAATTACCAGTCACGGCACATTTTTGTAAACGAGATCAACAAATCATTTCCATTTTTAATTTAAATTTAAAAATTTTATAATATTAATTATATTATAAAATTTTATAATATTAATATTATTAAAATTTTAGAATATTTAAATTGAGTATGCACATTTCTACTTACTTGGTACAAAAATGAAACGTTCTTGGTTATAAAAAATAATTGACACTTGAACTTGCGCTTCTTGGAAACCTTGGAAACCAAAGCAGTCCAAGCACTGTGATTGTGAGTACTAAACCGTACGTTGTTTTTAAGCTATGTGGGAACTCCTATTTGTTTGTTACAGGTTATATATGTTGAAAGCAACTTATTAAAAATATATAAATTATGGTCTTTTTTAAAAGGCGACGACATGGACTACCGGCTGTCGCCCCTCGCGAACAGCGGGAGCGAGCAGGGCGAGAGCGAAGCGAGAGTGCGCGGCCGCGAGCGGGCGGAGCGCACCGACCGCGCCGAGGTGCGCGGCCCCGAGCTCTTCTGCGGGGACTGCGGGGTCGCTTTTCAACGGGCTGACTTGCTACGTCGACATGTTGC
Organism: Heliconius erato x Heliconius himera; assembly: GCA_013421005.1. Taxonomy (NCBI): domain Eukaryota; kingdom Metazoa; phylum Arthropoda; class Insecta; order Lepidoptera; family Nymphalidae; genus Heliconius; species Heliconius erato x Heliconius himera. Next base: position 16,681 of record JAATLQ010037776.1, on the reverse strand, counting down.
TGCTGCGCATAGGTGACGACTATTTCATTGTTCATTTTTATAAATGAAACTTTGATATGGATTTAAAAGAAAATTATATTATGTACTATAATTAGAGTATCTGTTTGCTTATAATATGATAAGTAATATAATGAAGCGGCGGAGTTTGATTATTTGTTTGTTTTAATGCTAAAATCTCTAGAAATACTGGTCGGATTAATGTGTATTTTTTTTGTTTAATAGTAAGTATTAAAGTTGAATTCTTTAGGAGTGCTACAGATAGGAGAGATGTATAACATTACGGTGTAAGTCTTAGTAAGCCTTAAATAATGAAACAACAATAATACTGAACATAATCGAATTGCTTTAAGTGCTTGCACTGTAAAAATTGTTGAATGAAAAAGTTCATGATACGGTATATCTATCTTTTACAAATAAGTCATAATCATAATAAGGAATTTTGTGACGTAAAAATAATTTAAAGCAAGATATTGTAACGTTTTTTGTTTCAACAAGATATTGAAACGTACGAGTAAAAGTTATTCTATCATCGATGAAATTTTATGACGATAAGCTTTGGCTTTTATGGCATATAATTTGAACGTATACTTTTCGAGAAAATGTACATTTAAAATAATGAACGCTTTGTTTACGGCAGCCATGTGGTGCTTGCACTTTGTCAAAATGACAGAATATATAAATGATATTGGTATAGATTATTATGGAGTATGTATGAGCAAGGTGTGGTTGCAGCTACAAGCGGCACGACAGCACGAGCACGTGGGAGCAGGAGCACACGTGCGACGCGTGCGGCGAGGCCTGCCCCGACGCGCTGCAGCTGCTGGCGCACGCCGAGCGCCACGCCGAGCGCCCGCGCGCCAGGTACTGCGCCGTCACGTGTATATAGCAGTGTGTGGAATGTGAATGTACCTGTACATTATTATCTATTTGTTTACAGGCTGAAAAGAATGGGCCGTGGTAAAAATAGTTCAACGTCAAACAGCTCCAGACAGTTTCCATGCAGAGAGTGTGGTAAGTAAAGTCAAAAAAGCAGCTTTACGCATTTTCTCTTATAGCAGAATAGATGGAGAAAACTTAGTGTAAGACATTCCATTCTTCAAAGCGCAACTGCTATTGCGCTGTGCTTTGTCTACCAAAGCGGAGAAATAAATATCATTTGAGTATCATTTTTCGTATTCGAGTGGGATTGAACTCATTACTATCGCGTTGACAGTCAAACCCCTGTCCCACTACTCCACGGTTTGATCCCCACTCGTAGAAATGAAATATTTACTTAAATTGATATTTCCATTTGCTCGCTCTTGTGTCGAAGCAAAGCGCGGCATTGAGTTCTGTCACTCAACACGCAATGCCTCCATTCGGCAAAAAGTAGGGAACGAAGTGGCATAACACTAGGTTCCCTCTGCCTAACCTGCTGTGTATGGGATACAGCGTAAAACTGATTTATTTTTATTTTATTTATATAATATGATTTCAGGCAAGGTATTCGGTTCGCGTAGTTCACAACAGATCCACGTCCGCATCCACACCGGGGAGCGCCCCTACGCGTGCCGTTTCTGCTGGAAGGCCTTCGCCGACGGCGGTACGCTGAGGAAACACGAAAGGATACATACGGGTAAGTGGAACTTTTTGTGTTTTATATGTTAGTACGTAGTAGATTAGGAGGGACAACTCAACAGATACTCAATTCCCCAGCTAAATAGCCCTCAAAAGATTACCTTTTTAAAACACTGGATTATTCCATTACTAATTTAAAATAAACAAATACAGATAAGTTATACGTTAAATTACAAGTTGAAGCCGTCGTGGCGCAGCAGGGCAGCGTCAGACTGCAAATGAGAAGGTTGTAAATTTGATTTTAATTCGGGGAAATGAATTATTTTCATGTTTCTCGCTCTGCTCGCTCGCTTCGCAACAAGAAAAACCGCGGCGTTGAGTTCCTGTACTCAACACACAAAGACTGTCCTGAAAATAGCTTCCCTTTGTCTACCGTATTATACTAGTACTCGTATGTGTCAAACTGCTTTTTTATTTCCTTAATATTTTAAAATGTCTTATATTAGTATAATTAATTCCAACATACCTTTTAACAGGTGAAAAACCGTACGCGTGCGCAGTATGTCCGCGCGCGTTCAACCAGCGCGTGGTGCTTCGCGAGCACGTGCGCTCCCACCACTCCGCGCCCGATCGACGTGCTAATGGTTATTATTGATTTTTATTTTCTATATTAATTATTAATACTGTCGTAGCCATCAGCACAGCTCACTGACAACCGTTGCGGTTGCGAGTTCGATTCCTATTTGGGGGGATGAGTTATTTTCGTTTCATTGCTCTGGTCTTAAGACAAAGCGCTGTTTGTTGGTTGGTGGCACTGAAGTGTGCCCACATATCTTGTTATCGAGATTAGGCGGTATGGGAGGAATAGAGTATCTGACTTTGTGTGTATCATGGCTAAGAACACTCTTAAACTAAGGTTACTATACCCTATTCAAGCAGAGATAAAAAATAAACAAATCAGTAAAAGTTACTTTACAGGTCACAATTGATGGAGTTAATAATTATTATAAAAATACGCTGATAGCACTGTCAATAACAATATATAAACCCTTTCAGACTTGATAGAAATCGAATATTATAAATGCCTTAAATTATTTTCTGTATATTTTTTTATTAAATTGTTTACATGTACCTCTAAGACGCTTTATTTCCAATCTTCAAGCTCATTTTAATACTAGTAAATTATTTTCAGATAGCATCTACATATAGTATTAGTTCAGAGAAAAATCTGAAACTATACATTTGAGGTTACGTCCTTAAAAATTATGCCCCTAAAAAGGGGGCAAAAGTTTGTATTAAGGCCGCTAGTTCAAGTGAGGTATCAGATGAAAGGGTTCTGCTAAGCTAACCTTCAAATTTCGTGCAACTCTCGCTTGTCCGGTTATTTTTAATACTTGTTTTATTGAGCTCATAGGGTTTGTTAATTGTTTTGTTTTGAAAACATGAGTGAACCTTAAATAAGCTATGCTTACTCTTTTCTCCGACAAAGTTAAAAAAATCAAACTAATACAGAGCTGTTACGGTGTTCTAACGCGTAGAAGAAACGTGACCGAAGTATTTGTATCCGTATAAATGTGATATTATCAATAAGAGTTTGAGCTTTGTTTTGTTTGATTACATTTTGGCAAGTCAAAATGAATAGACTATAGATAGATAAGTTTTGCAATACAACATTCGCTTGTACAATATTTCAAAGTAATTTTTATACAGTTTATATACTTATTTACATCAAAATCAACTGTTAAAAGTATATTTCCATTTTTCTTCTGAGAGTATTACCAAGCCTGGAATGATGCAGCTAAAACTCTATATCAATAGGCAATCTTCTTCAGAACTAATTCTTAGTAATAAGAAATGAAATAAAGTTGGTCGCGCTATGTTAGACTGCACAAGAAGTTTTAAATATTTTTTAAAAAAAAAAACAATACAAAATGTCCCCTATCACGACTTTGGTTGCATAATCTGAAGCTCTTGAAAAACTTAACGAAATATTTATTTATATACCAATAATCGGTTACATTATGCTGGCTATTCCGAGCTGTAAACGTTCCAAATTATCCCTATTTCAAAAATTTTTTACTAACTAAATTCTTTATATATTATTTGGTTATTGTATTTGGATTTTCTAGACAGTTTAAAATAAATTTATTTTTCTTTAATTTTTTTGCTTCAATATCTTTGTTAACACACTTCCTTTCCCCACTTTCCGCTGAAGTCTCTAGGCATTGCGTGTTGAGTGGCAGAACTCAACGCAGCGCTTTGTGCTCACGACTGGCGCCTCGTTACAAGAGCGCCAGTCGTACCGCAGCGACAAAAGTATGTGACTATAAACGCAACAGATTATAGAATTTGTAAATTGTGATTGCCACTCAAGGAAATAAAATGTTTAATTTAAAAAATGTTTGCAAGAAAGACATTTTCTTCATTACCTTCATATTTAAACTTTTTTTATATTTTATTTCAGGTGGATATCAATATTGCTGCGTAGTTTGTGGGCGGCCTATGCACTCAAGTGCAGAATTAGTTCAACATCTTATACAGCATTGTGATGAAAACACAGCCTTGAAAAGGCAACCTCAGGTAAATTTTGTATTAATAATTCTATGAAATCATTGCCAAGTTTTATTTGTTATATTGTTTTCATAAAAATCTATTTTAGAATAGAAGTATATCTATACTTACATAAAGATTTAAATTTATTTAAATATTTACTGAAATATATTATTTTTAATATTTATTTTATTATGCAAATATATTATTATATTAATCATAGTACATAATAAATTTATAAAAAATATATAAATACAGAGTGGACCGCGGAAGTATAAGCGTCGAAGAAAAATAAAATCCGAAGAGTCACCGGCGCGTCGCGAGTGGGAGGCGCCCTCGCCCTCCCCCGCCCGCTCCCCCTCTCCTGCGCCCTCCCCTCCTGCTTCCCCCGCCTCCCCCGTGCCTCCTCGCCGCGCCACGCGCCGTCGCCGCCGCGCGCCTCCCGCGCCGCGCCCCAAGATGATACACACTGAAGAGCCGAGGCCGAGGACTAAACAGGTAACATTAAATAAGTCATTATTGACCTCTTTTGGCGTCAATCATTAGCAGTTCGTAAATATGATGATGATGGATTTGATCTTCATTAGAGTTTTATTCTTCTTTATTTCTATGTTTGACTGTGACTTGTAACATGTTTTGAATATTTCATTTACACAAAAATGTTGTTTACTTTTTTGGAGTTGTAAATAGCTACTTTTTTAACTACTTAAACTATGCTTAAAACTATATATAGTTTAATCTTATAAAATTTTCTTGAATTAACGAATTTTTCGAAATCACGTAAGACTGCCCGTAACAGTTAATACAAAATATATCTTTATATTACATTTGTTCAAGACCTTTTTAAAACGAATTTTAAATCTTGCAAAATATAAAAAAAAAATGGTGTTATTTACCTCTATACAGGTTGGAAACTCTTCCACTTGCGTTTTTTTTTAACGTAAAAAAACAAACGTAAAAAAAATTATCAAGTTACCTCAACAGTTTAGACGTAGGATTTTTTTTCATTTCACGATGTTTATCCATACTGCTAGTGTGACGCAGACAAATCGCATTACGAATAGATACCAATGACGTAATTACCAAAAATACTATTAAGCTTTGCCGACCTGCCGCTTTACATTCTGGAAAAACATAAAACATTAAATTGCATAAAAAAGAGAAAAAGGAATTTTCTGGTTCTATTTACACAATTCAACATCGCCGCCATTACCTACGACTCGATTTTGTGAATGAGGCATGTGCGGCGCTTTGATAGGATTGTGTCTGTGCGAGTCATTCTTGACAAATGACGTTTTATGCTTGGCGCAGGGTTATAATGAGCGACTGTAAAATCGACTGGTTGTGGGTTTGATCCTCACTCGAGGAAATAAAATATTTATTTAAATTTATATTTTCATTCCTTCTTTTAAATTTCGACGGAAAGTGGGAAACGGAGTATTTTAACACTAGGTTCCCTCTGCCTACCCTGCTATATGCGGGATACTGTCTGAAGCTGATTTGTTTTATTTATTTTACCTTTAAAATATTGGTGTTCTAGGTACGAAGTCGAAGACCTCCGAGGCGGCCGGCAGACGATCTCCGAGCTATCGGCCCCCGCTCGCCCACGCCTCCGCAGCAAACTCCACCCACAAGTTTCTCACCCTCTCCGCCCTCACCCAATCCCCCCTCCCCCACCGGCCAGGACGAGGGGCCGTTTAGGTGCGCCATGTGCTCGCAGGAGTTCCCCCAGATGGACGCGCTACTTCTCCACGTACCAGTGCATATATGACGATATGGAACTAGGAGCTCGAAACATAGTCGTGCTTAAATCCAACGACTTGTTATGTACGCTGTACAGTGTCGATTATCCGAAAGTCGTTTAACGGGACGGCCGTTTATCCGACTGCCGCGCCCGCTCAAGTCACACGTCTTTACTCGTTCACGCGCCTCGCTTTGAAATGGCGTCACACCTACCATATGTAAGTTTTGCCACGAAAAAGTAAAAAAAATAAGTTATCAAAAGAATAAAAATAGACCAATTGACGTAAATTTTAAGCAACTTATTATATGTTCTGTTACAAAACTACAGTAAAGAGTGTCAGTAAAGATATAAATTTTCACTTCTTTGTGGAAGGTACGAATAGAAAATAACGAAATCAATACAGTTTTTTTCGAACATCAATGTTCGGCAATTAGTTCGGATAATCGACACTCTACTGTATTCTATGTTGTATTATGTACATATAAAATATTATATCGTCGTCGAACTAATCGCTTAGTAGATGCCGCGATGCTGTTTCATTTGAACATATAGGAATACTTAAAACGTATTACAGTGTTATGTATATTAGTACTATCACAACCCTAAAACTATTTGTATATTATCTTTGTTTATTTAATTAGTGCTACATTGGTGTAACAAATTTAGAACTCATGCAATGTTGTATCGCGGCTTATAAGACTGAACCGCCTAGTGATATAATATGGATCCCGGATGGTACTCGTAGTGAATGTTTAGTCGTTATCACTGTATTCATTTGCACTATAACATATTTATTATAAAATATTGAATTCTTGCTAAAATCAAAGTTGTGTATCATCACTATACTTTTGTTAATAGCTGGTCTTTTTGTCATTGTCAAACACAGCATGTGTCAACCATTTGTATATATTCATGTCTTTTAATGTTTTTCAACTGGAATCTCCCTAATATGGGCGGCCCCGTGCATCATTCCTAGTAGCGTTATTTGAACTATCGTGGGCCTTGCAGCCAAAGATTTAGTATGTATTTGTTGTTCACGCTTTTTCTATCCGTACATTAATATGAATCTATATGAATGATAAATCAATGCAATTATTTTTTATATATTATGTACTAGAACTGTAAAAAATCCCCTTTATTTTTAAAATAAAATAGATTTGACTTATGGTAAGACTAATTATATTCAATTTCATCATGTATTTCTTTTATGGTGATTGTACTTGAAAAGTCTATGTGCTTATTGTTCAGACTGTATAGGATGTAATTATTTAAGACAGGTGTCAATTGCCTTAGTTAATACTGTACATAGTTGTATTATAATATTAATAAAATATATATAATTTTTTTTTGATATACACTTTTATTGAAATATGTGATCCTAATAATATTCTAACAATAAATATCCAATTCAATCTCTTATTATAACCACTACCTTTATACCTCTCATTTTAACTGTTATCACCATCAGTTTGTTGTTGTTTTGATCCAAATCAGAGAATACAAATTTTGATGATTTTTCCACTTAGCTCCTCCTACTCATTATTAAATCATTTTCGTTTTAAAGTCTGATATATTGTAAAAAAAAAGACTAATGTCTCTATTGATCTCTATCGAGTTATTCTTGCAAAAAAATACGACTACGACTAAAATAACTTTAAGTATAGTTAATTTATATATTTAAATGTTTTAACAAATTATATTCATTATGGTAACAATTTAATAATCCTTCAATAATCAACGTCATAGACGCTTTAGGTATATGTTTGTATCCTTTAGCTATATGTTTGGGCATATGTGTTCATCACAACTATTACATTTTTTACCCTTTGGATATACGTCTTCTGTGGTCATAGATGTCATTTGTCAATGACAACTGTGACATTTACTGGCAGCTGACTGCTGATGTGTTTATTTCTCCATCACGCAAGTTCTATATTGAATACAAAGTTTACAAAAAGTTCATAACATATAACAAGAAAACAATTAAATAATTACAAATATAATAAAATCGTGAAGATAGATATTTCTGGGCTTCCGAAGCAAATTTTATACTATCAATTTAATTACGTGTCAACACGGCGGGACGAGGTATTACCAACATGAGACGAGCTCGAGAAGGCTATCAGTATCAGCCCATACCAAGGGCTCCTACAGATGATGTTTTAGAACATGAAAATGAACGAATGGCTGAGGAGCTAAGTGGAAAAATTAGCACTTTAAAACATATGTCGATAGAAATTGGAAATGAAGTTCGTCTTCAAGATCAAATATTAAGAGGATTAGACGATGACGTTGATAGAAGTTCAGGATTTCTTGGGAAAACAATGGGAAGAGTTCTTAAATTAGGCAAAGGAAATCACAACTATTATATTTTTTACCTATTCTTGTTTTCGATATTTGTGTTTTTCCTGCTGTATATTGTATTGAAGTTTAGATAAAAATCCTTAACTTTTTGTTACAAAGACATCAGTTTATCAATTTGATATGTAAACAATTGGTTAAATGTATTATTTAAAAAAAGATGTAATTATTTGTGTAATTGAAAAGAAAAGAACACATTACTTCAAAAACTTTATTTTAACAATTTTTTGCCATTAAATTCAAACAGGATGATGTCATATTGCCTGCAATATTATTCAGCATCTTATTATTATCAATTATATCTCTGTTCACTGCTATATTTCTGTGACTCCACTAAAAATGTATAATTATCCAAAAACGGTAAATTGATATTTTAGATATTTCCTAAAATTCACTTTTACATCATTTCATTCATTTATTTTTTTGCTTCGTGCTTTATCCCACATATAGCAGGGTAGCCAGAGGAAAGTTTATATTAGGTCCATAATATTTGATCATAAAAACATGGCATCATCAAGAACATCAATACCAATCAAGAATATTTCAATATGACTATGATTGATCTATAATTAAGAAACTTTATTTTAACTAACTTATTTATAATCCTCGACAAATATTTAACATTAAATGGTGATGTAAATTTATTTTCATACTTATTTCTTTTCTCAATAAACTTTTTAACCATATATTTCTTCCAATAAAGTACAAGTATCTTCACCTAATATTGCTTTTGGAGCAGAAATATATAAACTGCTAGTTGATTTTAAAATTTTAGAGCAACTTTTGACTGTATCAATTAAAAAAGCTGTAATTGCACAGGCATTTGAAACTTTGTCTCTATTGCAATAATCAGTTAGACTGTCGAGAATTATTGTAGATGGAATATGTTGCCAATTTGGTAGAGTTACAAGACTTTCTAAGAGTGATTTTAGCGAAGGTGCATAAATAAAAGTAATCATTTTGATATAATGCCTGTCAATCTGATTAACATCTTGAGACAACTGTGGCAACTCATTCAACTCTTCTGGTAGTATATACAAAACTCTCCCATTTTTTGCAGATAATAAAGTTTTATTAAACAATATTTTGCGGTTTTGTAAAATGTTCTCAAAATAAAATTCACACACAACTTTTGATTCTGCCATTTATGTACCAAATTTTCATTGTCTGATTTATAATTTTTCACCAAAAACCATATTTTGGAAAGTAAAAATGTAAGCTCATATGTAAGTTAAATATTTTAAAATATTTAGAGGTATCTATCAATTTGTAAAATACTCATGAGTCTGCAAAAGAAAACATCTACTGAAATAACTTCCGTTTTATTATGTTTTGCAATTGTATATTTAAAGTTGCATACAAGAGAAATTCAGAAACTACACGTCATTAATTAATATGAAAAGAAAAACTTAGGAGTTACAGACGTTTCAACTTAACGATAGCAAAAGTGACAAGTACACGTACAGATAATCAAAATTGAATCTCAAAATTTATTTAATTATTTATATATCTTCGTACAAAAAAGTGAACTTATATATTATTTTACAGTATATATAGCATTGTTATCGACGTCAGTTATGTTGACATATAAAAAAAATATCGGTAGATAATATAAATTATTTTACGATTAGTCAACTGAGATTGATGTTTTCATCAGATAGTACCTTTAGTTAATTATATATTTGTTAAGCATTGACGATTTAAGGATATGGTCATTGATGTTATGTAATCGTTAATTCCACATGACCACAGAGTACATATACACACGACATTTATTTATTATAGGCACATATGCCAATAGATGGCGTTGTACTAATAAATGCAATTCCTGAATCGCGCTGGCAAGATTTTCTCGCAAAACATGACCACCTAAGAATTCCGAAAATTAAGCATACTTACCTGGCGTAGGGGACACCGTGATCAAGAAGGCGGTTCCCCCAGAGCGAGGCCCTTCCATTGCACTGCGGTCGGGTTGACCTCTGCGATTATCCCTAATGTGGATAACTCGGACGCGTAATTTTTGGTAGTGGGGACTGCGTACGCGCCGTCCCCCTTTATACAAATATTTATACTTTAGTACTAACTCGAACATTGTTGTTTAAATCATATGAATGTTACAAAGAGGAGTTATTGAGGGAGGATTTATGATGTTTTGAAAATTCAATGAAAAGTTGTACGTTGGTTCACGTTAATATGAGAAACGCATAACGGATTTTTAATGCCATATTTCCGTATTGGATTTTACCAAGCTTCAATTATCATTGTAGTGTTTGTTTTATCAGTTCACTAATAAAAAACGTTTAAAAAAGACAATGTTGCTAATGTGTATGGATATTCTTTTTAAAATTATAATGTTATCAGATCACGAAAGTATTTGAGATGAGAAAATAAATAATTGTGTTTTACAAGTGGACAAAGCCACGTGGAGGTCACTAGTAATGAATAATGATCATCATTATTAGTAGAATATCAATTATTAGTAGGTTCAAGGTGTATATATGTATGTGACAAACTTGCGGCATATAAAAATAAATAGTAGCATAATCAACACAATACAAGGAAGGTCTGTTATTACGAAAAAATAATATTTATATAAAAAACATTAAGATGTTAAAAAATTATAAGATAAATTTATACAAATCCGAATCACGTGTCGTTTCCCGCTTCGTCTGTTTATCTATAGATAAGTAAATATTCTTTGAAATCTGAACTACCGGACAGATTTATGTGAAATTTTATACATATATCAATTGAAATGTAGTTTTTACTTTAGAAAACTCAAAAGATTAGCAGGCTGGCTTGAGTAGGTAACACATTAGACCTTCGTTTTTATGTCAACAAAAAGTGTTCATCAAGACGGCTATCATTTGGTGAACAACAGACCGACAAACAAAAAATACTTGTATTACTTGTAAAATTAACCCTAGAAGTATCTTAATAATATATGTATACGTCACAACTCATTCAGTCACAATATAATGGCCACACGATTTATGGATTTCAGATTAATTAATATATCAAGACTCAAACGAATATCTTATAATTTAACTGCTAATACAAGGATCAAATAAAACAAGTAAGTAATATAATAAACTGTTTATTGTAAATTAATTTTAATAAAAATCAATCTTATAAAATAAGTCTTTAAATTATAAATTAGGCATAATAAAAAAAACCGTTAAACACGTTAAGTTCAGAATGGACTGTCTGTAAGAGAAATAATGATTATATACAATGATAAATGAGCACGTCTAATGTGTGGAGGATATTTACAATAATAGAAATAGCAATTATATTGCCGTCGTAGCTCAGCCGCAAAGCTTCTGAGTGTAAATGCGACGATTGTGGGTTTGATTCCCATTATTTTTATTCTCTCCAGGATAGGCAGAGAGAATCTACTATCAAGACAAGCTGTCTTTCACAACCGTCGCGTTTGTAGTCGTTGACGCTGTGCCACGGTGGAGTGTGCAATAGAGGAGTTTAATTTTTTTATGTTATCTTACTTTTAATGTTACATTTAAATCATATAATTTAGGTACATTAAGAAGGTACTGTAGTACCGTTGTAATTTCTTATGAAATCAACATTATTAAATTATCTCTTGTAACAACGTGTTTTGTGGATTTTTTATTATATAAAAGAAAATATAATTTTAAATAAATATCTTATTTTGATTTGATATTTATTTTGGGATTGAACCCACAACCAGTTGCATTTAAAGTTGTGCCCCTGTGCCAAGACTGGCCTATTTATATATTATAAAACAACAATCCTCCACTTTCACGAATTTAATTGCTATTTTAAATATTTTTCAAATATGTGCAGTCAATTTGTTTGTTTAATAACAAACAAATTCACTTGACACACATTTAATCATATTATATCTGCAAATTGGTTTCCATATTTTGACGAAAATTTTCTACTATTTACTTTTTTATTACTATAGCCAGATAAAATAAAAAAAATAGTAGTAGTAGTATAATTATTTACAAAAATATATACCAATATGCTGAAATTTTGTTTGTCATTGTTTATTTTTTATATTACATTTTCGCTATATTCCGCATGTAGCACGACGAAACTATAGTCGGTAACCGAGTTTTTTAACCACTCCGTTACCGACTTTCCGCAGAAACTTCAGCATAACCGAATACTGCGCTTCATCGTTCTGATACTTACACTGTGTTGTTATCAATAAGAAGAAATGAAAATAATTAATTCCCCCAAGTAGAGATTGAACCTACGATCGCCGCCTTTACAGTCAGTATATTTAAAAATATTTAGTACATTTAAAATATATATAATGATATAATCACTTGCTTTCAGCTCAAGAGAAGGAGCATCGTCGTTGTTTCCCCTTTTGACGTCTCAATCTGAATTCTATGTTTATAGAATCTTAAATCTTAATATATTTGTATTGTTTTTATAAAAGGCAACCTTACGGACTAGTGAATTTGTCTAATTCTAAGAAATTAATTACTATTTACAATCTTAAAATTATATCTAGAATTTTATGAGCTGTAATATTTAAAAGAAACATCAACAAAACAATTTATCTAAGCTTAGTCTTGGCTTAGTATTCTTTGTAACTTTAACTTATTGGATTTACAAAGATGTGTTCCTTTATGTATAACATGTAAGTATATGAATAAACATTTTCTTTTAAATTAATAAAAAACTTTATCAATAAATTTAGTTGAACCTTGGAATATCAATAAAACTGATCTCATCTGAATGCATACTAGAATGGACCAAGACAAAAAATATTGTTAATTAAATTAAAAAATGAATATTACTTTCTTCCATGTAGTATTTGTCGGTTTATAATATAAATTAAATATATAACCACTTTAGAGCACTTGCAAAAAATTCAGTTCTTTTAGGGCACAATCACATTCACTGGATCATTCTTGTGCTTTACTGGCCTCTGTGATTGATTCATATTGTTCTTTGTCAAGTTCCGTCATTGTGAAGCTGCCATCTGGTAATAGAAGCACTACGCGCCGAGTACCACCTAAACATAATTACTTATTTAAATAAAATAATTGAGAATAAAACATTGAGAATTAAGTGAACGCAATGTCTTATCAGAGCAAGGTAAATAAAATAATTAATAACCCTGAGTGGTCAACGAACCCACAACATATGATTTTCCGCCGAAATCAGGAGGTATTGCCATGTGACGTGAAACTGAACGCCGCACTTTGGCTCGACACCAAAGCGAAGAAATTAAAATATAAATTTAAACAAATATTTCATTTCCTCGAGTAGGGAATGAACCCACAACCAATCGCGTTTACAGTCACACACTTGCGCTCCTATGCCACGACTGTCCTTAGTGAAAACAATATATTAATTAGGCGAATTGTTTTTTATGCTATTTTCTAATAAGATGTTAGTTATTTTTTTTTAAATGTTAGCAAATAGCCTATTGATAAGTAACCCTTGGTCGTCGTTACCTGGCGAAGGTAAGTCAGCCTGCACCAGCTGGGCGATAACCTGAGTGGCGTCCTCTCCGGGCTCGCCCTCCACCTGCACGGCTACCTGCTGCAGGCCGCCCGCCTCGCCGCCCGGCATCAGCTGCGCGAGCTGCGCCGGGTCTATTGTTAGCACGTCCTGCAATTGTTGTCAATAATAATAATATTACACTTCAAATATCACTTTTTACATATACTTACTATTTTTACAGAAATCAGTAATTTTGTGCAGAATTTTCATGACCTTCGTCTTCGAAGAGATTTAAAAATAATAATAATAAAATTCTGACTTCTGTAAGAAAAGGAGGTTATAAATTCGACAGTTTTTTTACGCTTGTTTCTGACAACTTTTAACTGGGTGAACCAGTTTTAACGCTTATTTTTTTTATTTGATAGCTGGTGTTACTCATTTTTATTTGGTCCATTTCTCACAATGGCATCCATCAGAAAATCACATAACTCTTAAATTTGCATTAAGTATGTGCGCGTTGAATGGACGAATAAATCAATATCTCGCCAACCGAGTACAATGATTTTTATTTTATTGGAAAGGATACACTTCAAGGGTAGTTTGATGAAATTTGGTTAGGTTGTATAGGATATTACAGTCCTTTTTGAAAAGTATCTCAGTTCGATCCTAAGGCCTGTCTGTCGTTTGCTTTGCACGCGAAACTAAGCACTCATAATCATAAAAAAGATAAATTTTTTTCATTCGATTTATGTCTTAAAAATGAATTGAAATTTCGTGCATTTTTGATGGTACTGCATGATTGCCATGCCATCAGGCTAACTAAAACTAACATTTTATGATCGCTTATTACATAAGCTATAACAAATGCACATTTTAAGATTTTTCTTATATGCAAAGCTATGACATAATTGCCCTTTTATAAAAAGTTAAATATAATATCAATATAGACGGAAAAACAACATATTTACAAACTATGACTGCATATCTTACTTTATTTGAAATAGTTTATGTCATTGTTGTACTAAATGAGCGTTACATACCTGTCCGTCTTCTCTCGTGACGTACGTGACTCCCTCAGCCTCGCCCTCGACCGCGCCTTCCACGCCCTGAACTGTGCCGTCGACACCTTGCGTGGCAACTAGTAATGTCTGCAAAGAAAATTTTATAATGAGTTCCGCTACGTAACACAATGTTCGAGATATCGACGGAAAGTGGGAGAATAGAGTGTCTTAGCACTAGGTTGCCTCAGCTTACTCTGCTGAAGATTAATGCTTTAAAAAAATCTAATCAGGTAATTAATAGTGCAAAGTTGTGCCCTGATACTAAATAGTAGGGGGGCAATCCATAAAATATATCACTTGAATATCATGTTTTATTAACTAGTCCCCTATCTTCATTATGACAATTTAAAAAAATACTGATTGGGAGTCAAAAATCTGGTATGGCAATACATTGCGGGGCATTGAGACAATTTCTAATTGTCAATGTCATAGATTGTTCGCACCCCACTTGAGGCTCATCAAATATTTTTATTTCCCTGCAGTGCTGTTACCCAAAACGTAATGCCTAATGGAGTGTAAGATTTCTGTGCCTACTTTGCTATATAAGAAACAAAGCGTAAAGGAAACAACTGAGAAATGATAGGGCCAACAAAGGGGGAGGCACTATGATTTATTACAAAAAGAATCTACACTGTATACCGCTCGACCCTCCGTCTCTCGAAACAGCCGAAGCGTCGGTGTGCCAGGTATTCCTTACAGGCCATCAGCCACTGATAATTGCCTCTGTCTACCGCTCCGGGAAGAGGCAATTACTAGAAAGCGATATTTTATCGCTACTTAGTATGGGTGACTCGGTCCTTCTGATCGGGGATCTCAATTGCAAACATAAAAACTGGAATTCGACGGTGACTCACTCCGACGGGGTGAATCTCCTCGAATACACCAGTAAATATAACGCTTTCGTTATAGGCCCTACTTCGCCCACTCGCTTTGGTGCCAGAGGCACAGGCGAGGTCCTCGACATAGCGGTACTATCGAATGTTGGTTTGCTACAACAATCGATAGAAACATTTTCGGACCTTGATTCAGATCATCGTCCAGTCATTCTCAAATTAGGTGTGGAGCGCCCCTCAGGCCCTCCCACCAAAACAGTTGTCGATTGGAGGAGATTTTCAAAGCTCCTCCGCTCTAATGAATCCCCATTAAAGGAATTATTACCTGGCATCGCCGACTCTGCGGTGTTAGCGATAGACGCGGCGAATCAATTCACCACTTACATTCTCAATACAATCGAGAGTTGTTCGAAAGAGGTGCCAAACTTACCCGATGGTAGGTTTGAAATCTCAGATAAACTCAGGCGGTTGATAAAACGCAGAAACAAAGCAATGCGACGACACGACAAATATCCGACTGACGATAATCGTAGGAAATACAATAGGTTAAAGAGGAGAGTTCGATTCGAATTCGAACTTCTGCGCGGTGAGTCGTGGGATAAAAAGCTCGAGGGGCTCGCGCCATCGCACCAGGCATTCTGGGCGCTGTCGCGAGCTTTTAGAGTCGATTGTCTCTCGACTATGCCTCCTCTCATTAGGCCCGATCTCACAATTGCTGCCGACGACACCGAAAAAGCGGAATGTCTCGCTGACAGTTTAGAGGCTCAGTGTACCCCGAGTGGTCAGCCCTGCGACCCGAGCCACATCGAAAGAGTGGATTCCGCGGTCGCAGAATGGGCGTCGACGCCCCCGCAAGGGGAACCGCTTCGCCCGACCTCGACCGACGAGGTCAAAGCCCTCATCAAAAATCTCAAAGATAGGAAGGCCCCGGGGCCTGACAAAATATCAAATAGAACTTTCAAGTCCCTTCCGGCTCAGTTCATATCTCTATTGGTCATTATTTTTAATTCACTTTTAAAATCGTGCTCCTTCCCCGACGAGTGGAAGGAAGCCATTGTCATAGGTATACCAAAACCTAATAAGCCGCGGAATTTACCCTCCAGTTATAGACCTATCAGCCTTCTCAG
>JAATLQ010037775.1:0-64024 GCA_013421005.1 Heliconius erato x Heliconius himera | reverse complement strand
TATATATATATATATATATATATATATATATATATATATATATATATATATATATATATATATATATATATATCATTAGATGAAAATCAAAGAAACTATATCTCATGTGATATAGTTTTTATAAATAGTGTTGTAGTATTTTTTGTTGTACAGGAAGATGTCAATTGATGTTATTTCATTAAAGAAGTTATAACATAGTCTCAACATTAATCGATAAAATTTTATTTATCAAATGAACCGGAAATTAACTTGAACTTGATTTATAAATTATAATTAAATACAAATAAATGTAATAATTAAATACAAATAAATGTACAAATTTGAATAATTGTATATTTACGTAAGCTGCGTGGCACAGTGGGACGGCATTTAAATATGAACGCATTAGTTGCGGATTCGATTCCCGGTCGGGAGAGTAAATTATTTCATGTATGCGCTTTGGTAAACAAAACGCAGCGTTGAGTTCCGCCGCTTAAATACATTGTCTCAAAAATTAGGTGAAAAGTGAGTGACGGAGTGACTTACATTAAATTCTCGCCCCTTTCAATTTTACATACAGAAAAATAAAAAAATAAAAATACTGATTTATAAACACTTGTTTGCAGTACACTCAAGTCTCTGAGAGGGATGTACTAGCTTTGCAAAGGAAGTATGAAGATTTACTAGAGATAATTCGACCCAACGCTGTAGGTTTAGTGGACGCCTTCGATTACAGGGACGAGGTAAGCATATTACATGTAGATATTTTTAACATTTTTAAAGAGAAATACGTATTTAGAAAACAAATAAAAATTTGAACGTAGCGGGACTCGAACCCGCGCCTCCTGTAGATGTTTGTCGTGGAAAAATATCTGACTGTACCGACAATAGTTGTGGGTTCAATCCCTACTCGTTGAAATGATTATAATGTATTTCAGCATGCAAATTAATGCACAGGAACGCAATATTTCTAAAACGTGGATATCTTCTTAGGTACCTATATGGGTGCAAGTGTTGGGATAAAAGTGTCACAAATATCCTTAACCACATATTATAATTGATTTTATTTGATTAAATTTCAATACTTTCTTTCTCTTTCTCGTCTTTTTTACATTTATGTTACAATCGACGGTGGTCCTTAATAGGTTCCCTCTGACTACCCTGCTATACGCGAGACCCATCGAGAAACCTATCTATAAAATAATATTTATTTCATTAGAGTTGTTGATCGATAACTCTGTCAATAGTTTATTTATCTACAGTCATTTACTTCATTTAAATTTATTTTAAGGCATCACGGGATTTCCCTGATTTGGGCATGATAGCTTTTGACATGAGTCATATTTTACTTAGTAGTTATTAAATTTGGTTAGACATTTTTTACTAAGCACGATTTCAGTTTTTATTAGTATATATTTGATATTCTAGAAATATTTATATTAAAATATAATAACGTCGTAGCAGCAGGAACACAAGCATGCGACTCTAATCGCGACGGTTGTGGGTTCGATTCCCACTCGAAAGTGAAGTGGGAAGTGGAAAAAAGGGTTCCTCTACCTACAATGCTACAAAAAGTAACAAATGTAATTTTTATATAGGTACTAAATTCTACTCTTGGATCGTACGACGGACGGGCCTACGAGCGTTTGATGGAAGAAGCCATGAAGAGCCCGCTCAATAAAGAACCTGTAAACGAATCATTCCATAAATACCTTAAACCTTTCTTGCGAGGAAAATTGTAAAGTTGTATAATAATGTAAATATTATATTTTTTGCTATTCTTTGTAAATAATATTCTATTTAATCTTATTGTCATTTTTTTTTATTTCTTCAAGGACAAATTCAAAAAAATCCTAAATATTTTTGACATTTTTAAAGTGTTATTCAACAGGAAAGGGAAATATTTATTTAGGAAACGTATAAAAATTTGAATATAGTAATACTTTTTTGAACCCGCGCCTCTTAAAAAGCGTCCAAGGGCTCTGACCACTACGCTATAAGTTCTCATCAAGCTACTTATCTTATTTGAATTTGAAAATTTAAATTTATGTAGATTGGGAGATTTTTATCCATACCCCAGATATAATTGCTAAGAATTATCCTTCCGTTTATTAAATATTTTTAACATCTTTAAAGTTTTATTCCACACTTAGTTAAGATTTTTTTTTGATTTAATTTAATTTAATAAAAGTTTGATTCCCAAACGAAGAAATTAAATACTGAATATTTTCATTTCTTTGGTGTCGAGGCAAAACGCGGCGTTGAGTTCCCCTCCACTCAACACGAGTGTTTTAATACTAGGTTCCCTCTGCCTACCCTGCTGTGTGCGGGATACAGCGTGAAGCTATATATAATAAAATTTAAGAAGCTAATTTATAACCATTTTTAATAAATTTATCATCATGAAACTTGGTATTTATAGTATTAACGATAGTATAAATGCCAATATTAACTCGCGTAGTAAATTTTAGGATATTTCAATTGATCTTGAAATATTCTGTTCAATATTCTTGATGATAATGACCTGACGAAAGAACAGAACGCGCGTCTTTAGGTTTTTTTTTTAAACTAATAATATATATTTTTTGTATTATATTAGTTTTTATTTAAAATCTAAACCTTCAAAATGAATAATCATCTTTTAAATATTTATTTTTCTATTAGTTTGTTTTGATAATATATTCAAAAGTTGAAATTGTTATTCATAAAAACATATGACTAAAAAAGTACTAAAAATCTTAATAACTGAAATATTATTGTTGTAATTTTGTAGAATTATAATTACGAAGAATTTTAATTATGCTAAGCTACAAGGATTTTCGGCTACAAGGATGTCTGTCTCAAAGTTTTAGAAGCAATATTTTAATAATCAAAATAATGTTTAACTTTTTCACCCAACAACATGTGTTTTGTTTGTGTTGTATTATATTTTTTTACAAGGGTACGTATTATTTTTACTTTAGCAAATAATAACTATCATTTTCTGATCTTCCTAATACGAATGCATTTGTATGGAATAACATATGAATACATTTTAATAAAAGAAAATATTTAAACCAACCGACCATTTTATTAAGAAACATTTTCGGAAATAAATTAATAAATTAAATAAATAACTTAGAAACTAAACTGCAAATACATTAAGACAAGTTACGACGTTGTTCAAGTCGTCTTAATGTGGTTTGCCTAATTAAAGGTAGTTAAGCACTTGCGTTGGCTTGAGCAGAGCCAATGCCGAAAGTGTTTGCCGAAGAATTGACTACCCTGAAGGCAGTGTTTACGCCCTGGGACTTAGCTGATGAGCTGGCGGAGCCCTGGCCAGAAGTTTGGGCATTGGCTTTTAAGTGAGATGGGTTGTAGTAGTGAGGAAATCCATCATCGCGGAGTGCGCCGTATGCTGGTCCTGCATTTGCAATGGAACTAGCTGATCCATATCCATTTGCAACAGAGGAGACGGAGCCGTGTCCAAAATCATCAACATCAGCATGGGCATTGACATTACCATAATTAGATCCCATAATGTTGGCGGAAGATTTTATATTGCCAAAACCGTTGGAGTTAGCTACGGAATTGGCCACTCCATATCCGTTATTGTTGATCGAGGACTTGGCAGAACCATAGCCGTTTCCGTTGTTGTCAACCGCAGAATTGATGTAGCCTCCATTCAAATTACCATTAGCGTGTGCAGATCCTTGTCCTTGGGCGTCAGCAACAGTTTGGATGGAGCCGAAGCCATTGCTTTGAGCAGAGGACTTAGCAGAGCCTCCGTTAGCTTTGCTGTCAGCGTGAACATGTCCCGAAGGGTTGCTATAAGCGGTTCCAAATCTCCAATGAATCCTCTTGGCATCAATATTCTTTGCTGCACTTATAACGACGTCTTGTACATTATTCATATCAACGTCGGAAGAGGAAGAACCAAAGCCTTGAGAGTCAGCATTTGCAGAGGCAGATCCTAAGTTGTTGTTAGCTGAAGAACTAGCGGATCCTCCGTTAGATTGAGATTGAGCGGATACTTGGCCACGTTCGTTTTGAGATTTCGACGATGCAGCACCGAAGCCTTGTGATTTAGTAGCAATGTTAGATACTCCATGTGTGCTCTTTGCATTGGAGGAGGCTGATCCTTGTCCACCAAAGCTTTTAGAGTTAGATGAAGTAACACCGAAGCTACCGACGCCGTGGGTATTAGCAGAGGATTCAGCTGATCCAGAACCATCACTTCTTACAGAAGTTACTGAGCTTTCGGAATCTCCATCCATTATAGCGGATGATTCGGCAACTACTCCACCAGCGGGGATTTCATATCTTATTTGAGATGGTAATTCAAAGTTTTGTTCATAAGAAACAATGGTGGCGGGAGCAGGTACGTAATACTGTGGTACGCCGTGAGCTTGAGCTACAGCTTTGGCGGAACCGTAAGCTGGCATGTGAGCATTGTCGTTTACTTCAGCTTTGGCCGCCACCTGACCAGGGAAAGCTTCGTAGCCATAATTTCTAATTAAAGGGTTGTTTCCGTTCGAAGAAGCACTTCCCGAAGCTTGAATAACACCTCCGTTTACTGAAGCTGATCCTGATGCTTGTCCGCCGTAGTTAGAATAACCCTGACCGATTGAATAGCCGCGCCCATCACGGAATAGATAACCTGCAATTTATTTTGAATAATATAATATACAATTATACGCGTAATTTTAATATATGTTTTTAAAATAAAAAGATAATTTAAAAGAAAAAAATATATAGTATAAAAAATATATATATTCCTTACCGTTTAAAAGGACAGGGCTAGAGTTGCAAAGGGCGAAACACGCCAATGCGACGAGAAGCTTAGCTGCCATGATCAGATATGAGAGCACACGGTTTAGTGGATGCGGAGAGAGCATTTCTCTCAGCTTATATACTAACCTTGCGGTACCACCACTCGCTCACAGCCTTCGTCAAAACGTGAACTTCACCTAGAAAAGTCGTCCAAGTCGTAAACTTAGACGATGTGTTACGGTAGATTGATTAGCGATCTAAATCAAGATTTTGCAAATGATTTTAATATTTTTATGACGCGTTGACGTTTGTTGATTCGTTGCAAGACCGGTTTCTATGCAAGTGCGTTGAACTGGGTGAGTTATAATTATGTATTTATAGCCAATTTTTAAATATAAGTATTTATAATAAATAATAGTTAGACTGTAAAAGCGACGGTTGTGTATTCGATTCTCACTTGGGGAAATGAATTACTTTCATTCCCTCGTTCTGGTAACAAGACAAATCGCAGTATTGCACACAAGGTTTCCAAAGTCTACCGTAAGCGGGAAACAAAAGTTAATAAAAAAAGAAGAAAATAAGAAGTAAAAAAATATATTATAAAACATTATAAATAAAAAAAATAAAAATAAAAAGAAGTAAAAAAATGACATTATAAAACATTATAAGACCTTACTAAGTATTTAACAGTTTCATTATCACTATAAAAATACTATATTATTGTTTGAATTTTTGATTTATGAAATAATATTTTCATACACTACGTTATATCTCTAAAGGGCTTCTACCTCTAAAGGGCTGAATAAGATCTCTAAGGATTTAAACAAAAGAAATAAACATTTAAACTGTTTTACACAATTCTACACCTAATGCACAATTGGTAAAATTTCAATTTTAATCGGTAAAATAGTTTGTATTAGAATATATTTACGCTTATGTTAACATATATTACTGAATTAATTATCTTAAAGATCTATAAATAAAATTTCTAGTAAGATGAAACTGTAAATTCAATTTCAAATACAAAATATTCTATGACCAATTAAAAACTCTTTTGTAACTGTTGAATCCCTGAATAAACATATAAAAGCTACCTACGAAAGCTATCAAGGCTGAGAATAGCCCGCGAAGAATTTAATAGTTGCTTTTTCCAATATAAAACTTTCATAAATCAGCTTCACGCTGTATCCCGCACACAGCAGAGTAGGCAGAGAAAATATTAAGAAATAATAATTCGTTCTCACGAGTGGAGATCGAACCCATAACCGTCGCGTTTCAGTCACAACTTCGTACCCCTGGACCACTACTGCCTCTAAACTTACATTGTTATTATTTTATACCATATTCCAATGGTGACCTGCATGAAATTCAAATTATTATAATTAATTACATTTTTGAGACCAGTCGTGGCGCACGGGCACAAGTGTGTGGCTGTAAACGCGACTGCGAAATATTTATTTAAATTTATATACTAAATATTTCATATTTAATATTTTCATTTCTAAGGTTTGGTGTCGAGGTAAAGCGCGGCGTTAAGTTCCGCCTCTCAACTCGCGCGTCACTTTGCCTATTTTCAGCAGGGTTGCTGTGTGCGGCATGCAGCAACTTTTATAAATATAATTTTTTAAGCATCAACTCAAGCGGTATAAAAATATATAAATACTAAGTAAGTCTATTAAACGAACGATATAAATAATAAAATGAGTATTTTATGATAATCAATTGTATTTGTTTCATCTCATTATGTTTAATAAATTCAGTTTTGATATATTGTGTCGTTTCCTGTAGATATATAAAAAAATTACGACTTTCGTAAACTAATACGAACATAGAATACATAATTTTGCCAATTTTGTTTGTTCATTCCGTCTCCGTCGTGGCGCAGGGGCACAAGTGTGTGACTGTAAAAACGACTGGTTGTGGGTTCGATCCCACTCAAGGAAATTAAATATTTATTTAAATTTAAATTTTTTTGCTCTGGTGTCGAGGCAAAACGCGGCGTTGAGCCACTCAACACGCAATTACAAGAAGCGTGAAGGCTTTTTACAATATATCTTTTTATATTTTAATTTTTTTTAGATATTATTTCACACTGTGCTAACTTAAGAAAAATTTTCAAGAAGTGCGGGTTCGAATTATGTTCAAAATTTACACATATTCTTAAAAATAAGACACTCCGTTTTCCATTTTCTTTGCCCCAAATCGAGGCATTACTTACTACTAAAGCAATCTCTTGTCTTCATTGAAGTAAAATAGTGTATCCCTTTGCTATGGTATGGAACCATATACTTGCTTAAATCAAAGAAAGTTAATTACAAAAAAACAAATGAACCCAGTGTGTCGAAATTGATGGCGGTGCACATATACACAAAAAATAATATCTGCATTCTCTATTAATCACTACCTTCTCTCAGATCGACTCCACAAGAACAGAACGAAAAAAACTGTGAAATATACAGCAAATAAGTTCAAATTGTGATAGGCGTATCAAATTGATTATGTTGGAAAAAATCTATTTAGTTATCTAAGCTTTTATCGCGCTTTTTATGGAGCTTTTTGTTATGCTTTTAAACAACCGTAAGATGAACACATATTATATTATTTTGATTCAAATTTTAAGTTAAGAAATTATAATTGTGAAATTATAACTTAATATGAATTTTGTTCTAAGCACGATTATATTTTATTTACGCGTCACGCTGTATCCCGCACACAGCAGGGTTCAATAATGAAACTTAACGCCGCGTTTTGACTATATATTTCATCTCCCTGAATTAAAATCCAACCCACAACCTGTCGCGTTCACAGTCCGCTTTGTGCTCCTGCGCCACGACTGACCCCGTAAGATGTGTGGCAAAGCATTTTTTTAGCTTCACGCTGTATCCCGCACCTTGCAAGGTACACAGAGGGAACCTGGTAACCAAATGTAAAGACAATCTGTTCTCATTAAGATCTTTCCGGCGAAATTCCGTCACATCAACGTGTACGTGTAATGGAAGCATTGCGTGTTGAGTAGCCGAACTCAAAGCCATGCACAAAACAAATTATTATCCTGTAAATATGTTATTATGTCTCAAAAATATAAATTACATATATTTCGCAAAGAAAGCAGAATAAATCTAGTGATTTCATCATCTCTCAGTTCTCCATTTTTGACCGTAACGTGCAATCTAATTGTAATTTAACCTCTACTATACCCCTAAATAGGATTCGAACCCATAACCTACAAAGCTCATAAGCTTATTAATAACCACATACAAAAATATCGATTGCAAATTTCAATCAAACGCACTCTCATCATTAATCAGATCACTTTCTCTGTCAACACTTTTTGCTACAATAAACTTTTTCTTTCTAATGAACACAAAAAGTGTCCTGGCCAAAGCTTACAGTACGGTCAACAAGTCGTGACCGCCCTGAAATGAACTCTAGATGGTTGCGTAGATTTCTTTTTACGTTTTTTTTTAACTTTTGATTATTTCTCTCCGAGTGAGCAATACGCAAAAGGTCAGAAACTCTAACTTCACAGTAGCCACAACTTGTTGACCGTACTGCAAGTGGAACAAAAGTTGTCGCCAAGCGGATATTAGCTATAGATATAATCTGCCAATACTAAATTGAAATCATTAAAAATAGGCACTTTATTTCAAGTTTTTTTAAATGTTTATTTAGTTTTTTACGCGCTTAATATTTTTGTCATTAGTTTAATGACGAAGATTAAAGTTTTACGATCGATATAATAAGTTCTTTCAACTCTAAGTTTCCTTCAGTTTGATAGAAGATTCTAGCGACCATTGATACCATGTTCAAAAAATTCAAATCCGCTTAACCCTGTAGGCAGAGGGAACCTAGTGTTAATACACTCCGTTCCCCACTTTCCGCCAAGTTCTGGAGGCATTGCGCGTACTGAATGCCGCGCTTTGCCTCGACACCAGAGCGAAGAAATGAAAATATAAATGTAAATAAATATTTCTTTTCCTCGAGTGGGGATCGAACCCACAACCAGTGGATTTTACAGTCACACTTCGTGCCGCTGCGCCACGACTTGCCTCACTGGTACCATGTTTATGGCGTTAAAACTCCTTTGTAAATAGAATACAATTTTGGTGTAAGGTTTTTTTAATATAACATAATTAAGTCACAACAATGTGACTTAATTAACATTTTTAGGCGTACACGAGAAGTATTAGAAGTAGGGACGATTTTTAGTCCAATGGTTTTTCTAACTAATATTTAAATCCACCTAGTATATCTATCTCAAACAGTCTATTATGAATGGTGATGTATAATAGAGCTCATATCAATTCATTTAAAATACACGCAAAAGCAATTAGAAAACTAGATACCCTTGTGGCGTAGCGTCTGATTTTAAACGTGACAGTTGTAAGTTCGATTCCCACACGGGATAATAAATTATTAACTATACAGGCGCGGCGAAAATCGGGCAATGGAGCGTCTTAACACCTTGCTATACGCGGGATACAATGCGTGAAGCTATAACAGAAAGACGATATATTTTTGGACAAAAATATAATACAAATAGTCAATAGAGATTGAAAGGGATAAGAAGAGAATAGGGAAAAATCGTCTATTTAGATATACCCTTATTAAAGACGTTGCCAATTTGTAAAGGACTTAGTGCTAAATAAAATTAATATTTCCATATAAATCAGTAAAATGAGGTCGGTCGTGGCGCAGCGGCACGAGGTGTGACTATAAAACCGACTGGTTCTGGGTTCGATCGGCACTCGAGGAGATGAAATATTTACTTAAATTTATATTTCCATTTCTTCGCTCTGGTGTCGAGGTTAAGCGCGGCGTTGAGTTCTGCCACTCAACACGCAATACGTCCAGAATTCGGCAGAAAGTGGGGAACGGGAGTGTTTTAACACTAGGTTCCCTCTGCCTACCCTGCTGTGTGCGGGATACAGCGTGAAGCTGATTTAATTTAATTTAATTTTATATAAATATAATATTACGACCCACAGCCGTCATGAAAGTTGATTGATCACATATTTTTCATCTGCACATCAACATAAAAGGTTAAATTTTTAAATATTAGGAACAAAATTAAATATTACTATTTTTTGTCCACCGAAGTCTAAATATGCTAATAAAACTGACTTGGATGACAGCGATAGATGTATGAAGCCGCGGTTCTAGAGAAACCCGTCCGTTTCACCTACAAAAATTTATTTGATTGGAAAAACTTATATTTTGATATATGGCTGACACATGACAACGTTTGTTATTAATTATATTGGTTCTTGTGAAAGTTGTTTTATAAAAATTATAGTAAGATAATATTTAAAATTATTATTTTTATGTTTATAAATATTTAAGCAACCATTGTTAGGAGAGTTTTATGAAATTATAAAAGAGAACACAAAATAAATGCGGCGCACTGGAATATAAATGATCATTAGTTTGCAGGAAAAATAAAAATCCGCTTCACGCTGTATCCCGCACACAGCAGGGTAGGCAGAGGGAACCTAGTGTTAAGACACTCCGTTCTCCACTTTCCGCCGAATTCTGGAGGCATTGCGTGTTGAGTGGCAGAACTCAACGCCGCGCCTTGCCTCAACACCAGAGCAAAGAAATGAAAATATAAATTTAAATAAATATTTCATTGCCTCAAGTGGAGATCGAACCCACAACCGTCACGTTACAGTCACACTCTTGCTTATACTAAATTAACCCTGAAAAATATAAAATTAAATAAAAGCTTTTACAAGAACACGTCTCAACACACATACGTTCAACGCCAGGCCCCCGGAAAATATCTCATTATTATATCGATTATCATTATATATTAGTAATATGTATTAATAAAACTAAACCTAACTGATAATTCAAATGCAAAATATTCTTTATTCAAATAGACTTTTCATAAGCACTTTTGATTCGTCGAATGAATATATAATAAACAAAAAACTACCACCGATTCTGAAGGCAGTTCCTCTGAGAAGAGCCGGCAAAAAACTCAACAATTGCTCTTTTCAATGCCCATGGTATAATTTAAAAAAAATCAGCTTCACGCTGTATCCCGCGTATAGCAAGGTGTTAAGACGCTCCTTTGCCCAATTTTCGCCGCGCCTGTATAGTTAATAATTTATTATGATCACATCACATTTAGATCATTAGGCAGAGGGAACCTAGTTTCAAGACACTCTGTTCTCCACTTTCCGCCGAATTCTGGAGGCATTGCGCTTAGCTTCGACACCAGAGCGAATAAATGGAAATATAAATTTAAATAAATATTTAATCTCCTCGAGTGGGGATCGAACCCACAACCAGTCGATTTTACAGTCTCACATTGTGCTCTTGCACCACGACTGGCCTGGTACAATTTAATTATTACATTAACTGGCAGCTATCCTGCATCACATTCAATAGACATTAATTCCATACATGTTTATCCTCTAAATATTCTTGGACAGTGTAATAAGCTTTACTTGTTAGTATTTTTTTAAAGCTACTTTAAATTGTGGTAGTGGCAAACTTAGAATACACTGCGGAAGTTTATCATCTACACGTATACTCAGACCCATAAAAGATTTATTAACTTTTTGGAGGCGAAAACTTGGTGGTAATGAAAATACAAATAAAATACTCAAAATACAAACTATTTCAAGTATACCTATTATTAATAAAAAATATTAAAACAACTTGATTTCATAATACACAATTATAAATAATAAAAACATTTGACAGCGGTGGGATTCGAACCCACGCCCTTTCGGACTGGTGCCTAAAACCAGCGCCTTAGACCACTCGGCCACGCTGCCTGTTGCACAATTACAACAAATATTACAATGTTACACAAAGACAAAATAATTTGGAAAAATCCAAATATTTTCTTATTATCAATATTTTCATATGACAAAGAATTCTATAATTTTTTAAAATATACAATATAATGGCTTTAAATAGGTTTCAAACAAAGATCTTAGTTTACAACAATTTCAAGTATAAGACATACAGCTTCACGCTGTATCCCGCATGTTGCAGGATAGGCAGACTGAGCCAAGTGTTAACAAACTCCGCTCCCCTATTTCTGCCAAATTTTTACGTATGCGTATATTACGTATCGAATGGCGGAATTCAACGCCGCGCCTTGCCCTACACCAGAGTGAAGAAAGAAAACATTAAATATTAATTTCATTTCCTCGAGTGGGGATCGAACCCACAACCTGTCGCTTTTACAGCCACACGTTTGTGCCCCTGCGCCATGACTGGCCTCGCACATGACAATTTCAAATGTTGTGTTTGTGCGTATTATATTCATTTGTTTTTAATTTTCATATCATAACTTTTTTCTTAGAATGTAGTTATTTTTTTTTCTACGAAATCTAACATTAAATGTATCTACGTGTTTAAATGTATCCGATAATTGCAAAATATTCTTTTAAGCGTATTTTATTAGTTCCGACCAGGCGGTCTGATCACTAAGCCATGACCACTAATATAATATTTGTGATAAATATATTGTTTAAATATTCAAATATATATAAAATTTTACCAATTTTCAGTTGAGCAATAAATATTTGCTTGACTTTTTTATAATTTTATAAAAAACGGCCGATTTATAAATGACATGTTTTTATTTTTTCCTGTTTTATTAATTTATACAGAAAAAATAAAAATCAGCTTACCACTGTATCCCGTATACAGCAGTGTAGGCAGGCAGAGAGAACTAGTGTTAAGACACTCGTTCTCCACTTTCCACTGAATACTGGAGGCATTGCGTGCTGAGTGGCGGAACACAACGTCGCGCTTTGCCTCGACACTAAAGCGAAGAAATGGAAATATACATTTAAATAAATATTTCATTTCCTCGATTGGAGATCGAACCCACAACCAGTCGCGCTTACAGTCACACTTTGTGCCCCTACGCCACGACCGGCCCCAAATGGATATACAATAAAATAAATCGGTAATTTATATAGAATAAAATAAAAAAAACAAGGTTAAGCGCGGCGTTGAGTTCTGCCACTCAACACGCAATGCCTCCAGAATTCGGCAGAAAGTGGGGAACGGAGTATCTTAACACTAGGTTCCCTCTGCCTACCCTGCTGTGTGCGGGATACAGCGTGAAGCTGATCTAATCTGATCTAATCTAAAAAAAAAAACAACTAGATAGATTACATATTTAAAGGGATAAAAACATTCTAGGTGAAATAAAACAAAACGAATATTGATAATGACCTGTATAATTACCTAAGTGTAAAGGAGCATTATTTACAAGGTGGACATCGATATATTTATGCCTACCCTAAATCTAATCTTTCCAAATATTAGTCGAAAATAATAAACAAAAGAGATATTTAATTAAATTATTTTTATATGAGAGCTAAAATTATTATAAAATTAGTATTTAAAAATATTACTTTTATTATGTTAACAAATGTTCAAATAAGCTAATTTATATTTATGTATTTAGCTGCTCAATTTTTTTCTAATTCATTATTAACAAACCATAAATTATCATTTTAAAAACCAAATGATACGAAATTAAAAAAATATCACACAGATTAAAAACAAAAACGTCAAAATTCCAAAAAAATATTTTATCGACATATTAATATGGACATGCACTGACATTAAAAGCAATAACTAATATAACATTTATAATTTTGTTACTTGGCTTATCCACAATTTTTAGTCTCAACATTGTCGGTATATTCTATATACGCTAATTTACTATGATATTTATAATAAATATTTAAGAAAATACATAAAAAATTAAACGTAAAATACGTTCAAATTTTTATACGTTTTCTCTAATATTTTTCTATTCTTAGTGTGGAATAACACTTTAAATATGTTAAAAATGATATTTATATTTAGAGCTGCCTTAGATTTATTTTAAATATTCATATTATTAAAAGTAAATGAAAAATAACATATACAGCTATTATACTAAAATGTCAAAAAGTAAATTGAGCATGTTATTAAAAATTATAAGAGTCACAAAATCGTTTTTTGTAAGTTAGAAAACGGCATAATTTTATGTAAAAATAACATATTTTGACTCTTATATATACGATATTAAAATAATTATTTAAATAAAAAAATATGTTAAGACATATTTTCTAGATAAACAAAATGTTAGTCAAAAAAATTAAATATAGATGCAATATTTATTAAAAGCAAATGTAACCTAAGCTCAAAATTATAAATATATATAATTATGGATATTCGTGATAATTTCAAAATTATTAAATTTAGTGTTACTTTTAGAACAAGTGCTATATTAAATAGGATACGTCGTTTTAGTATTATAATATTAATTATTACCAGAATATGAGATATTAAAAAAATTTTCATTATGAATAGTACAATTATGAAACTCACATTAAAATACTGTGAAATTAATTTAAAAATTATACTTTTACTTAATTTTACAAGCTGTTAGATGCTGGACATATTATTTGAAACATTTAATTTTTATTTCCTCAACAAAAATCTCACTAAAAATCATAGTTTCTTAGGATACTAGGAAACAATTTAATTTGCGAAATTTTCATACTTAGGAATTATAAGCATTTTCTATAATTTTATCAACAAAAGTAAAAGGAAAACTAATTTAACAGTATTAAAAGTACACTATATAAAGTAATGTTATCCATAATTTAATTTCGTATTTGTATTGGATATATATGTATGTATATGAACAATATTTGGTTATTGGTTTACTATTTATAAGTTAGTATCTAATAGAATTTACAAATTTAATGTACACTTCTTAAACTAAGTGAGCGTCGCTTTAGTTACTGCTTTATGGAGATTTCGAGGAATGTTTATTTATTTATTTATATTTCATATAAAATTTTATTGTTATCTGTATTTTTAAAGAATATTTTGGATAAAAGTATATTTTTTATGTTATAAAGGAATTAATAGCTTTGTTATTTTAAAATCTATTACTTTTAAATATTCTAAAAAAATACAGATAATTTTTAAAATAGGATATATTTTTCATCTATGTTTACGTTTCAATGTTCAATAATAGTCAAATGTCAAGAAGTCAAATGTACATAAAATATAACTTTAAATCACTAAGCGATTATATTATGAAAATTACACCATTACGATTAAATTACGACTATTACACATAATTTAAATAAATTAATTGACTGAATTGTCATATTAAATGAAAAAGTTAGGCTTCTTATTATAAAAGAAAATAAGTAAGCAATCATAATGTAGATTTTTTATGATACTACTTTTAACTCATATTAATATTTATATTTATGAAATCATTGTGTTATTGTTTCAAAAAAAAATCATTTAACAGAACAAATATTATTTAAATATAAAAATAATTATATTTGATTTTAATTATAGCTCATGTAAAAATCTACAATATGAGATGTTTAATTTTTAAACAACAAAATTCGTTGCGTCATGACGGAAACTATTCAAATATAACCAAAATGGCGGCTTTTATATATTATTATATAAATGATCATAGCCGATAAAAATACGATTAAATATAAAACAGAAACCCCATGATTATATAACAATAAAAGAAAAAATAAATAAATCTAAAGGAACACAAACAAAATTCATCAAAAAGTGATTATACAAGTATATATAGACAATTTCAATGCTCATTAAATCTTAAGAAAATTTGATAGTCATTTTAACTACATATACATAGCTTTTTATTGAAACATTGTGGCAACAGATTAAAAACACATAAGTAATACAATAATCATAAAAAAGCAACGATCTATTCCGCAGGAAAGGGTAGACAGAGGGAATTTTGTGTTAAAATACTCCGTTCTCCACCTTCTACCCAATTAACGAGACATTGAGTACTGAGTGGCGGAAGTCAACGCCGTGCCTTGTCGACTAGAGCTAAGAAATAAAAATAATTTATATATAATTGCTTCCCCAAGTGTGATCGAACACACAACTATCGTTACAGTTCAAACGTTAACCTACTGCGACACGGCAGCCACCAACAATAATAATTATTATATTATTGTTTATCTAAAATTCAATTCTTAATTTCTTAAACGCCTGGGTTTTATTCAACAAGGTTTCAATAAAAAATCCATACATATAATTATATATAAAGACAAGATAGAGACGCGTCCATAGACTATAAATTATGATAATAATTATAATCTATGCGATGAGGAAACACTATGACTGGCAAATATACAATAAAGAAGCGGATGGCACATTTATTTTTTTTATTTTTACAGTACATTATACAAGATTCGTTCAGATTCAACTTGCTTTTTTTGTTTAATTAGTGATAAATGTCATACATTCAGTTTTAGAATTAACGTTATCAAGCTATCTGTTTTTTTAAATAATTATTTTTGTCATTTTCTAAGTAATCTTATTATGTTATTTTGTATAAGATTAGAAAGAAGCATCTTTTTTTATTCAATACGTTGTAATTAATGAATTCATGGAGTATATTAGTGAAATTTTTCTAGTTATTCACTAGATTTAACTAACAATTTCAAACGTATTTTAGAATTCGTAACAATTTACTGTTCATCTTTTTTAATATTATTAAAATGAAATACGAATGTCTATTTCATTTTAAACAGATCGCTTGATTCGTGTAAAACTTACATCAAGATGCACTTGACGATTAAAATTTTGGTCTTAAAAATTGATATTTTTGATAAAAATTCAATTCACACATA
Organism: Heliconius erato x Heliconius himera; assembly: GCA_013421005.1. NCBI lineage: Eukaryota > Metazoa > Arthropoda > Insecta > Lepidoptera > Nymphalidae > Heliconius > Heliconius erato x Heliconius himera. The sequence continues at coordinate 47,618 of JAATLQ010037775.1, read as the reverse complement.
CATATGACATGTGTCGAACAACTTTACCATACGTCGTCTGTACTTCCGTACAACTAGTACAATACATTTTTATATATTCGTTTCAGAACTAGCCACATTTAGGATTATTGTTTTATGAAAACAAATAAAGTTCTGTTAAAAATCGAGACAATCGAATAAAATCGAAAAATTACATTACGGATCAACTTTAAAACTGTCAAAATTATAGACAGACATTTCTATACGAGAAACTATAGCAAATTTTCAATGTTCAAACAGTTTTGAGTTAAAATCTGTAAAATTAATGTAAATTAATATACTTGTGGCAGTGTTTCCGAATCTCACGCGTAAAATTCTCGATTGTTGTGGCCTTTACCGTAGGAGGCGGCGGCTGGACTTCTCTTGGGCTCGTCTAACGCGTACGAGCCTTCGTCCTTTTTGCGCATCCTGTACACTATGAACATTACTACTAGGATCGCGCATAGCAATCCTACGACTGCACCGCCTATCACAGCTGGAAAAAGATATAATTATTGATGAGTAAACAAGGAAACATTATGATTATGATCAATTTTTCGTTTTAAACGTATTATTAAATTATTATGACTTTTAAATATTTTGAAATATTTTTTTTAAAGCTAGAGTTAGTTTTGAGACTATATGTTTGTTTGTGTAGTTTTAGGACTATATGCGCTACAATTGTAGGTTATATGTCACTTGGAGCAATGTTTCAACCTGGTCAATTTTGTTTAATATTTGGTCCTAAAAAGTATTTTCTTTTTCTCAGCTCCACGCTTGTAGCAGGATAGGCAGAGGAAGCCTAATGTTAAGACACTTCGCTACCCACTTTCCGCCGACTTTTGGTGAGTGGTAGATTGAGTGGTAGAAATTAACGTCGCGCTTCGCCTCGACACAAGAGTGAAGAAATAAAAATATTAAATATTTAATTTCCTCGAGTGGGGATCGAAGAACCCACAAGCTGTCGTGTTTACAATCACACGTTTGTGCCCTTGCGCCACAACTGGTTTTAGACGAAGAAAATAATAACAAGCATGTGCACATTACCATACTATGTTAAACTACTTTTGCATAAAAGTAACACCCACGTTGGTAAAGAAACAAGTTCTGTACATGTCAACTCGTTTGCTATTTTAAAATACCAATACTTACCAGCAAGTATGCCAGGCTGAGCGAAGAAGCTGGTGACGCGGTCCTCGGGGTTGTTCATTATGATCACGGAGTTCTCGGCCGGCCGCGACTCCGGTTCTAGGTTCGAACCGGATTTATCTTGGTCCTGGAATTTATAGGAACAAGGTGATTACTTTATTTTAACAGTTTATTAATGAACTAGAATATAAATTAATATATTTTGTTCTCTTTTTTCAGCTTCACGCTCTATTCCACTTATGACAGGGTAAACAGAGGTTAACATAGTGTTTAGTTACTATGTTTCACGCACGCATAATTTTTAATACATAGCATACTGAGTGAAGAAACTCTACACCGCGTTTTGTCTTGCAACCAATGCGACAAAATTAAAATAATGATTTCCTGAAATGGCAACACAGAGGCGCAAGGGCACAATGTGTGACTGTAAACGCGACAGGTTGTGGATTCGATGTCCACTAGAAGAACTGAAATATTTAATATTATCATTTCTTCGCTCTGGTATCGAGGCTAAGCGTGGCGTTGCCGGCGGTGGAAAATGGAGAATGAAGTGTCTTAGCCCTAAGTTCCCTCCGCCTACCCTGCTGTGTGCGTGACACAACATGAAGCTGATTTGAAAGTAACATGATTTTTATATTTTCTTATATTTAGTTCTATAGGTACATTTAGCCAATTTCAATTCAAAATGCGTTCATTTTATCGTTATAAACAAATGATAAAGGGACAATGACATCGTTCGCACTATTTAAATTATTATTTTAAAGTTTCAGTTAAAACATTCAAATGTAAAAGTTGGATCAGTCTAAAAGATATTAGATTACGACTTAAGTCTTACTACTATTTATTTAAGAAAGTGACTTCTTTAATTTCATTTTAAAGATTTCAAAATGGATTGATTATATTTTCTTAGGCAAAGAGGTATACTATAAATAGGTTGGCAACATCTTTAAGTAACATTATATACGTATAAGTTTACAAATGTACAAAAAATCATGTATTTATTAACTTTTTTAATAACTTACTCTAGTACAGATAACAATTTTTAGTAATGTGTCCTAAATTTTGTTATTATCATGCGTTATACTTGGAAATATAGAATAAAAAAATCCATTTTTAGGTAATATTTACGCCATTGTAGTGCAGTGGGAAAGCGTCTGACTGTAAAGCATGGTGGTTGTGGATTCTATGCACTCCATAATAGGAAATGATAATAAATTAGGGAAATGATATTATAATTTAAATTACTTTAATTTTCTTGCTCTGGTAGACAAAACTGCGGCGCTATTTTACGTCACTTAACATAAGTGTCTTTATACTAGGTTCTGTAAGCTGCAAAAAATGTTATTATAATACTATAAATATGTATAAATATAGGATAAGAAACTTACAATGGGCAAAACTTCCTCAGATATGCTAATATCTGTCTGATCTGGACGCGATGGCTCTTCAGGCCGTGACTCCGGTGCTCCTTCCGGCTTGGTCAATATACGTGCTGTAAAAGCATATGGTGGAAAATTTATAAAAATTTCTACACACAAATATCTTTAATTTCAGAATATATTACTTCTATATCTAAATAAGATTGTATTAATAGGGAACAATGCAGTAAGAACAATTACTGGGAATATTATTATTTTTTTTTTGTAAGGTTAACTTAACAATGTAAATTATGTGTAGATGACGAAGACTTTGGGCAAGTTAATAGGTTAGCTTGGTTTCGGAATCGGGAGGGATTTAGCATAATGTATTAATTAAAGAAAAAATTAAAGTGAATGATGACACCTAAGAGCAGATAAAAACTTGGAACATGCGAGAATATAAGAAGGAAATATTCGAAAATGGTTAGAGTTAAAAATATGAAATAAAACTATTGTGCCTGATGTTTCGGTAAATATGAATAGATAATATTTCAGTAAAAATAAACATTTTTGCTAAATAACCTAGAAAAGCACTGTCACTATACGATGATCATCATACACTAATAACTTTTGACTAAAGATGAAAATGAGGTTGATAAAGATAAACGTAAATTTGCATCTCAAAGTATGAAAAGAACTTTATATAAACCGTAAGACATTTTAATTTTGTAACAAATGCATAAAAGTTTCAATTTTGATTTTTAAAATAAAATTAAATAATAATATTATTTCAACAAAAAGATGTAGTCAGGACTGTTGTAATGTAATGATGATTTCATGCACAGTAATTTTATTTCTCAAGACTTACCAATATCCTTGGAAACATTAAAATTTATATAATTATTGAAATTAGATTTAACAACAGACAAATAAGTCGATATTGAGGAAAGAATTGTGGGATAAGCAACAGTTAAACAATAACTAACGCTAACCGCTCGCTGATAATTGGTCATAATGAAGGCCAAACTAGTTGCGTGTTCGTAACGCAACGACACCAAATTATATGATTACAATATAATAACTTTTTTGTTATAATTTGAAAAAATCTCCAAATAATTATAGCTATGTTTGTGCTGAGCTGAATAATATAGCCTAGAATATGTATAAACAGTCGTTCTATAATAAAAAAACTAATACAAAATATGGTGCTTATGTAGCTTTTTTTAAAAAATATATAAATAATTAATAATTGGTCCAAATTAGCTGGTTACTTTATATTTTTAAATGACATACTTTTTATTATTATTGACATAATTACTTTATGTTTAAGTATTATTTGTATTACTACTAGAACGTTTGTGACTCATCTATTAAGCCCTGTATTATTAATAGTCATATTAGTACAAATAAATTGACTAACGATGTACAATAATATAAGCTGGTATTAAACATGATAAGAAATAATATAATTAAAAAAATAATAGAATGCAGAATAGCTTTAATCTAAGTTTAATTTCGAAGTAAAAATTTTGAAAACTTAAGTGTTTGTTTATTCAATACAAAATGTTATTAACGAAAAAAATAATGTTAAACCGTTTTCTAATTTAGTTACTTAACCAGTAAAATTATTCTGCATTCAAAAAATCTAAAACTAATAATACGCAACAAAACTGGCATGCTTCAGCCTCTACTCACGACTGACTACATCGAACTGGTCTTTTGGCAGGGTGGGATACGGGACGGAGTCGGTTTTCGGTTCCGGATAATCGGGGTCTTCTGGTTCCTCCGGAAGTTCCGACTCCGCTTCCAAGTCAGAGTGTTGTGTTGTGGTAGCGGGGAAGTCTTCATCATCTGACGGCCCGTATATAGTGTCACCTGATCCGCTGCGATTGTCCTCGTCGTCCGGCCCAGGTCCCGGCCCCCAGCCCGATCCGGAACTCTCGTCGATCTCTACACCGGAGCCATCGTCGTCAATAAACAGATCCTTGTCTGACGCAAGTGGGTCGTCGTGTTGATGTACTGCGCCTTCCGTCGACGGAACGCCAGTAGCGCCCACCTGAAATAAGAAAAACACGAATATTTTAGTACAAATATTACGTACATTTACAATTCTTATAAGGAATAAGTACACACTTACAAAAATAAGCTTAATTTTTTTATGTAAAACGTAAATTTGTCACACAAGTGCACTCTTGATTCAACAGTTTTAGATCGCATTCACTTTTCTAGAGCGTAAAAGCTAAATGACTTTGACGACGTGCCTACATAGCTATAGATTGAGTGGGCGACCTATTTCTCGAAAGTTCAACAGAGCATCTAATATGCACTTGATGCAATCGCCGAATATTATTATTTTTACACATACTTTTAAAATGAAGTATAATATTAAAATAATATTAAAGAAATCTTAAAATATAATAACAATATAAAACCACACAGTAAACAACGTATAACGTCTACGTCATCATGAATGGCGAAATGATGATGAATGGATTCACCATACATACGAATATATATTAGAAGGTCACTTACCTAGAAAAAAAATGTAGGCTATACTTAGGCCTCAAGTTTGTTATTGGTAGCTTATGGTGCAGCTTTCCTAAGCTTTTGGCAGTGTCTTTTCGGTTAGCGTAAGTTGTATAGTGACGGTAGAAGATCGATAGCTTTAATAGAGGAGGGTTGGGGGTGTAGAACTCCACTACGGTTGGTTCCCGGTTTCGCCAACAGAGGGTTCGTAGACGGGACGGGAGGCTTGCGTGGAAATTTCAGGCATTCACGTTAGAGTGCGCTAGGAAAATTCTTAATGCATATTTTAAGGGAAATAAATAATTTCTTTATATTATTTGTAGAATAATTAAGTTTAGAAATTTAGTTTAAAAAAATTAAAATTAATTTGTTACTATTTTATATGTAATGATTTAATTAATAATTGAGAAGATCAAATTTCCTACTTTATGTAACTAATCTACTAATCTTCTTAGGTGTAAGGAGATTCATTGAAACATTGAAATTATACATTTCTATTTATTATAACCAATTTCCTGAGTGGAAATCGAATCCAGGAACTTCATACAGTGTGTAAAAACTTACAAATTGTTAAAAAAATAAACTTTAAAATGTAAGTTCTAGAATTAGGGCGGCCTATTAATTTGTAATTTCTAGATCAAGTACCTACTCGATTAGATATCGATTATTTTATAAGCTGTAACTAGGTGACCCAAGCTTTTATTATATTAATTTAAATAATGTAAAACCTTTTTTGCTTGAAAGGATTATTTCATACAATATCATAATATTTCAAACGTGATTTAGGTAAATCCTCGTTATAATTCATGCGGGTCGCGTTTATCTTCATTTCTAATTACTTTAGAATTTTTAATTAGGCTTATACGGGACTTACGGATTGGAGTACTAAACATACATATATACGAATATTTTTTTTTAACTTAAAGCATAAGCATCCCGCACATAATAGTGTAACCGGAAGGAACGTGGCAACTTGGTGTTAAGATACTTCGTTTCCATTAAGACACTTTCGTTCTCCACTTTTTGTCGAATTCTGGTGGCATTACGTTTTCAGTGGCGAAACTAAACGCCGCACTTTGACTCATTATCAGAGCGAATAAATGACAATAGTGCCCTTGGCCACGACTAGCCTCAACACAAAAAAATTAAGATATCAAATTCCACTAAAGTAAAGAAAAGACTATTTATTAATATTGAGATGCTTTATAAAAAAATATACGATACGAGATACGAGTAATTTTTGTAAACCATTAAAGCTATCCTATAATTGTTGTTGTAGGTTTTTGGTAGAATAACACATATTTTTACAATCAAATTTAAAAGTTCCGGAAGGGGACTGTCATGGTGCAGTGAAAATCCAAGGCAAATGCCTCAAAAAAAATTAAGAGTAACTTGCTCTACTTTTTCATAGTAAAAAACACTATGAAATATTAAACGTCGATTGTTATTTTAATTTGAGTAACGTTATTAGCTAAAGCTACGTTTTAGATTTCTTATGGCACTCTTAAGAAAAAGAAAATCGTCAAAATATTAATTAATTTTAATACATATTTTTTACGAGTCAGCTTTTGTCAGAAGAAAATGAGAGCTTGTAAACAGGAGATAAAGGTCTCCTTTTTACATTAAAAATTTATATAAAGAAATCCTTGAATTAATTTGTTTATCCGTTGAAAGGATATTCTCGTCCTCAACAAATTGAAAAGCGAACTGATCGTATCGTATCGTAAAGGTATCGATGCTTCCAGCACTCTATCTTATTATTTCAAAAGTTTGTGTTGGTTTGTTTAGTCTTTTAATTAAAGTTTTCTTTAGTAGTTTCTTATTTGATTCTAATCCCAGCAACTATTTCTATTTTTTATTTTTATTGGGATATATCGACGTATGTATATATTGGTTCCGTGTTCAAATTCCATTTCAGGAAAGACGGAGAGAAGGTATGTATTTTGCCTAAACGAAATTCCGCTATTCCGAGAGCAATGTCTCATAATGTCGAATATATTTCCACTCGTTTTGGTGGGAACTAAATAGTTCGTATATCAGAAATTCTTTCCAACAGGCGATATTTATCTAATTATTTATTTTAATCTAACATTATGTAAACATTTCCATCTAAAACAATGTGAGGTACGCTCTTTTAAGACTTTACGTATAAACTACAAACTTCCTACGGTGCTATATTTCCTGCGAGTATGTCTAAAACCGACTATGTAATCGAAAACTAATAACATAGTAACACGCAAGCTCCTACAAAACCTATAGGTAGGTAAGTCAGGTAAATATTAGCTAGGTACAGTATGGCTGATGTGTTGTGGCCTCATTAAAGTTAAGCTTAAGTTATAAAAATCCTAAAATCAATCTGCACAGTCATATACATTCTACAGCTTCATAGCGACCACGACTCATCGACCGTAGTGTACCTCGCTAAGAGAAGATGTTTTTAAATAATTCTAACAAATCCCAATATATCCCCAACAGGTCGTCCTAACCACTATAAAAATCCTAAAATCAATCTGCACAGTCATATACATTCTACAGCTTCATAGCGACCACGACTCATCGACCGTAGTGTACCTCGCTAAGAGAAGATGTTTTTAAATAATTCTAACAAATCCCAATATATCCCCAACAGGTCGTCCTAACCCTTGTTTCTGATTACTTTGGGATACCTATTTAATACTGGGATTTAATGAGAAATATTTGTATCCGTCGGGTGTATCCGTATTTTCGTAATATCCTATTTAGATAATACTTATTACTTTTTTGGGTATTGTTGAAAGGTGTTCTAGATTCTAGTTTTGTCAATATGTTTTTGAATATTATTATATTTTTACAAATTATAGTTGGAGATTATAAAATATATTCGAAATCGGACATTTTTTTCTATTTAATTTGTCTTTATAAAAGTTACGTCAAATACAAAAAAGGGAATCAGAATTTAGTAATATGTAAATCTGTTCTATACTGTGTCTTTAGTAGCAGGACAATCCAAAGAAACTAATGCTAATACACTCCCTTCTCGATTTTCAAGATAAATTGTGGCGGAACTCAACCCCACGCTTTTTTAACCAAGAAACACAAATACCAACTGTTCAATAATCATTCTACCGAGTGGAAAGAACCTACAACTATCGCCTTTACATTTGAAGCTTCCGTTAGTTAACTGAAATTCTTAGTTTTAACGGCAACTAAGTGTCTCAACACTAAGTTTCCAGGTTCCCTCTGCCTAGTTTGCTAGGTTCGAGACAGCTTGAAGCTTAAACAAATTAGAATAAACAAACGCCTTAATTTTAACTAACATCAAAATGTCTCAATCAGCAACGACATTTTAAAATGGGTCTCCTAAATATTTAAATGTGTCTGTGCAAAGGTAAGTAGGTACTAATTATTTATGTACATACTTAGTAACTTAGCTTGCTCCTAGGTAATATATTTTAAATGTTGAATATTTTATTTAAAAATGGTTTTATGATTACATCTACAAGTCTATTCTTGTGTATAGGGGAATTTTACTTGTAAACGGTTCCGATCTTCACTTATCTATAGTAATTAAGAAACTAAATAAATATAAAAAAAAATATGAGGAACAATTATATTGTTATTTTTTAGTCTTTAAATAAATATTTTATTGAGTTAAGCGAGAAAAACGTGTCGGAAAATGAAGTTTACTTTTCACTCTTGCCTATTGAGAGTCATAGTGAAGACGAAATTTAAAGTACGTTTCGTTTTATCAATCAAATACTCTATTAAATATGATAAGATCCTATCATAAACTTACAACAAAATTTTTAAGTCGAAACTGAGACGAGCCATACTAAACAAAGATTTTGCCATTCTTAAAGAAAAACACTTCCATTAACAAATTTAATAACAAAATATATCATTTAGTAAACAAAGAAACACTAAAAGTTGTTGAACTTCTGATAGCTATGATTCCGTTTCTTTTCTCATTTGCTAGCGACATTAACTGCAGTCTCCGTAATTTTCCCGTGGCCTCGTTTTCATATTCGAGAAAAGAATATTTGTGACAACAATACAAGTACTGCATTCACCGGATTATAAATCTTGAATGTTCTGAATGCCTTTATAAGCCAAAGCATCTCAAATCTCAAAGAATCTCTTTAGAGTCTTATGTAAAAAATTCTTGAGAAAATCAATTTTGATGTTGAATTATTTTTGTGCGGTCGTTCCCATTACTCGGCTACAATCATATTCTACATGGTGTAGGTTCATAAAAAATTGCTTCATGCTATATCCTGCATATAATATACGCTCACCATTCCCGCAATAACGGAATAATCAAGAGGAACCTAATGTTAAGACACACGTTCCCCGCTTAATTTTCGTGATATTGATGTCCACTAGACAACATGAAATACTTAACACTAGGTTTTCTTTGCCTACTCTGCTACGTGTGGGATACAACGTGAAGTAAAATAACAAATAAAAGAAAATAACCTTAAACTATGTGCTTACAACCTAAACAACGTAAGAAAAATTAATTACACATTCTTAAGATATATTTTTCAAAAACGCTTAAATATCAAAATACCAACTACAATTCAAAGCAGCAAGTGCGAGAAATAGAAGCTAACTATACAATTTTACAGCAATTAACCATCACGGGCGACATTTCCGTGCTCGAGGAATAGTTGTTTTATGTTCAAAGTACTCTCTGTTTGATACAATTCTAACGTTAAAAATCTATTCGTTATTATTTTCCTTATTCGTTCCATTATTCTTCAGTTTAATTATATCTTAATTATTGAACTTATTTTGAGAATAAAATAATAAAACCTAGTAACAAGTGACAAAACTAATATTAGTTTAATAGATTTTTAATTCCGCCGAATTCTGGAGGTGGAATATATATTCCACCTCCAGAATTCGGCGGAAAGAGGGAAACGGATGTGTCTTAATGGAAACGAAATAGTAAATGTCTTAACACTAGGTTTCCAGCTTCCCTCTGCCTACCCTGCGGGATCCATCACCATCTGGGGGATATAGCGGAAAGCTAAAAAAATATATTATTATTATATATTACTTATTTCGTTAGGACACAAAACAGAAAGTAGTGAGAAATCACTCAATCCAATGTTCTTTGAAGAAAAGAAGATGCAACGAAGCTTTACTCAGATAAGGCCAGCATACGTGATAAAATGAGATTATCATAGTCACTCAATAAGGCTTCCAACTCTAAAGCTGTATTAAACAAATAGAATGTACATAATTTATTAAATATAAAAAGGCCAAAACAAGTCAAACCAGCTCCAGATAATTAGGAGTTAGGTATACATATAATATGTATTGATAATGATTTTCTTTTCTTTCTACTTAAGATTCATTTCCTTAAAAATATATATTCTTTAACATGAGAAAAGTCTCTAAAATTAAGTACGAACTCCAAAAAGCGACATTCTCCATAAAGGAAAATTTACTTTTAAAACAACGACGTGCAAACTTTGCCTACATTATTAATAAGTATTTGCTTTTTCTTAAAAACCTTGCATATACAGGAGCAGGAAACGTTAAATAAGGGAGAAAATGATTTTTTAAGCTGAGAAGCTACGGATGAATAAAATATGGTGTAGGTATGATAGAAGAACCGTCGTAGTGCAGTGGAACAGTGGATTCAATTGGTACTTGGGAGACTGAATTGCTTTTATTATTTTGCCCTGATAAAGACGGGCACGGCGTTGAGTTGTGTTTTTCTTGAGTAGCGGTCCCAATGTTTAAAAAATTGGGCGGAAAGATGCTATCAAGGTGTTTAAGTTCTTTCTGCCAACTGTATTTTTTGTTCAAAGGTAGCGCAATCCCATCTTAATATGTTTGTATTATAAAATGTGTATAAAGGCATACAAGTATAAATAAACATTTATTATGTTTATATATGTTATAACAGTCTAGACATTTATTATGTGTCCCTCAATTTATCATTATATTGAGACGTCAGAAGCTTAAGAATGTCAAATATTAAATTATATTTTCGAGTACATGTATAAATTTTTCTTGACACTACGTTAACAGAGGAAAATATCCTAATACTTTTTTAAAAAGTATTTTAATAGTGATCAATTAAACAAAACTTTCGCTACTTACATGCCTACCACCAAATATCAATTAACGTTTAACAAAAAGTTTATTAAAAATAGGTAAAACGTATGTTTTTTTTAGTTTCACGCTGTATCCCGCACATAGCAGGATATGTAGAGGAGAACTTAGTGTTAAGACATGGGTTCCCATTAAAACACTTTCGTTCCTCACTTTCCGCTGACTTCTGGAGTTTACAGTCACACCTTGTGCCCCCACTGGTCTCTATATAAAGCTGAAGATATTTGCTGTTGTTCATAATATTTATAAACAAACCGTTAACTTGAATATTGATTCAAACTTTATATTATAAGTATAGTTAATTTAATCTTTTCCTAAAACAATACTAATTTATTGTTCTCTATTTTCTCGAAGTTAGGAAAGAAAATTGTTGGCATAGAGTTTTTTTGCTCGAAATGCGGTAAAATTTAATTAGCTGGACTAATTAATAACACAAGGAAGTCTGTGACGTTTCTACGCAAAAGCAGGGATATTTTACGTGGGGTTCCCTACAGCATTGTATGTTTTTTTAGCTTCACGCTGCATCCTGCATATAGTATGGTAGGCAGAGGAAATCTAGTGTTATCTGTTCTACTAAGTTTGCCCAATTATCGAGACCTGTGGAGTGGCGGAACTCAACGCCGCGGTTTAGCTTGTTATTAGAGAGAGGAAATAAATTTATTCTACAAGTAGCAATAAACCATACAAATAGCGCGTACACTCACACATTGCACCGTTGCGCCGAGATGGCCTCAACGATGTAATTTAAAATCAAAATTAAATAAATTTTTAATTAATTAAATATATGTATTGGTATTAAAAATTAGATACAAATAAAATTATTGAGCTAGATAACAGTTTGGCGCTTCTGAGGTATGCCTGGCTGAGCGAAATAGTTAAAATATGTTCTTATAAGCTTCTCTAAAAATCCTTTTTTTTTAGCTTAACGTTGAATTCTTTCATTCGTCCTTTATTCATATAGCACAATAGGCAGAGGGAACCCAGTGTTAAGATGCTCCGTTTCCCATTATATGGTATTGAGTCGCGGAACTCAATACCGCGCTTCGATAATTCATTTCTCAAAGTGAGAGTCGAAGCCACATTCGCCACGCTTACAAACAGACGATACCACTACGCCATAATAGTTTTCATTATATTTTATTGACACTAGACTAATTATTACCAAAGCAACATACAAAATGATTTTAATATAATGAATAATTAAGCATTAACTATTATAGTAAAACCCAAGCACATAATAATATTAATAAAAACAAAAATAATTTAATAAGCGGCCCTTTACTTGGAAGAGCCTGTAGATATAGGAGTATAAGGGGTGTTATGATTTATGATGCGATCTCTTAGTCATAAATCAACGCTTTACGTTTTTTTTTCGTTCTCTAAGCGTCCTCCCCGCACGGCTGATTCAACACCACGCAAAATCTGCTCAGTGAAGCCAGTGGAAATACATTTTTGTTACACTGAAGAAAACTACAATGAATGACGTTCTAAGTGTAGTAAAATGAATGAACATTTTTATAAGAGCATAACATAATATGTCACATTCTATTACAAATATAAAAATAATGGGTAGAAATAAAGAAAAAAAAACGAGATTGTCGTCATGTGGTACGTAACGTCTGTCTATAAATGTGACGGTTATGGGTTCTATTCCCATTCGGGGAAATTTATTAGTTTCTTTTTCTCGCTCTGGTAACTAGACACAATGTGGCGTTGATCTATGCCACTAAACACGCAATGTCTCGAAAATTGGGCGGACTGTGGGAAACGGAATATCACAACACTAGGTTTCCTGTGCCTACCGTGCTGTTAGAATAATAAAACGTGAAGCGAATAAAATCTATACAAAAAATATTTAAAATAAGGAACCGTCGTCCAATTACTTGCCATAATACTGTTATAACAAAAATATTGACTGAGTATTCCGACACCCATTCCAGAGCAATTCGTGCCTGTGATGTTTTAAGAGAGATTTAGGGCGTTTCTGTATATCTTTTGAATAAATTATAAAAAACTTAATAATGGTTTTGCATTGAAATAAATTATTTAAAAGCTACATTTAGATATAACGAAAACTAATAAAATGTTTTTAATAACGATTACTTTTTGAAAAGAAAAAGACTAACTATTTATGTGCCTTTAATGTACTGCTCTTGTATACTACAGGCTGAAAATAGCATATTAAAACTTTATATTATTTTATACATTGTAAACAAATATCTAAAAAAATAAATAAATAAATGAAACTCCGAAAGTAATGAGATTTAAGCCCGTGGCAATTTGGAAATACACCAGTTCCTAATAAGATCATCTGTATGAAAAATTTAAGGTCAGTCGTGGCGCAGGGGCACAAAGCGTGACTGTAAAATCGACTGGTTGTGTGTTCAATCCCCACTCGAGGAGATGAAATATTTGTTTTTATTTATATTTTTATTTTTTCGCTTTGGCGTCGAGGCAAAGTGCGGCGTTGAGTTCCGCCACTCAACACGCAATGTCTCCAGAACTCAGCGGAAAGTGGGGAAGATAGTGTGTTAACACTAGATTACCTCTGCCTAGCCTGCTGTGTGCGAGATACAGCGTAAAACTGTATGAAAAATAAAGAAAAACAAAAATTATTAAAAAAACCATCAAAAACATTGTTTTAAGATTTTATTAAAAAAAATTATTAGATATGAATAATTAAATCATTATAAAGTCCTATTATATCGATAAGCTTGCTAATTTATATCCAAACCAGATACAGCACTTTTAAAAACCACATCTTCCTGCCAAGTGCTATAGAATGTGTTCGAAGCCTAAACTCGACGAACTGTAAGCCCGTTTATAGTATATGAAGCTCTGAAGAGTTCTCCATTATTAGTCCTCCATTCACTACATTATTGTAGTGTCTCCTAAGTTACGTATGTCTGTCCAGTAAGTAGGTGGGTTAAATTCAGTTTCTTATATATTATGACAGTTTTCTTTTTGGCTTCACGCAGTATCCTGCATACATCAGGGAACCTAGTGTTAAGATACTCCGAATGCTGGAGGCATTGCGTGTTGAGTGGTGGAACTCATCACCGCGCTTTGCCTCGAAACTCGAAGAAATTAAAATATTAAATATAGCATTTCCTTTAGTGGTTGAGGCCGGTCGTGGCGCAGCGGCACGAGGTGTGACTGCAAAACCGACTGGTTGTGGGTTCGATCCCCACTCGAGGAGATGAAATATTTACTTAAATTTATATTTCCATTTCTTCGCTCTGGTGCCGAGGTTAAGCGCGGCGTTGAGTTCTGCCACTCAACACGCAATGCCTCCAGAATTCGGCAGGAAGTGGGGAACGGAGTGTCTTAACACTAGGTTCCCTCTGCCTACCCTGCTGTGTGCGGGATATAGCGTGAAGCTAATTTAATTTAATTTTTTTTTCTTTAGTGGGAATTAAACCCACATCGAGTTTACACACTTTATGAATCTGCGCCACAACTGGCCTCAATGTTATAACAGTTACGAGGCGATGTAATAAATGCGTGTTAAAATTTAAAAACACTTAGGACAAACCATAATATACACATAATAAAAAGCAAGAGTAGGTATGTCTATTACAAAAACATCAAGTAAATCTTTATGTATCTTGTAGTTCCCCTTTCCTTATTCATGGGTCGTAATAAAAGTCTTTTTTCCGCTTTCTCAATAAATTCGCGATACATACAAACGTCGCATAAATATCCATATAGATGTTTGCTTTTGGCAAAAAGGCACAAAAGGCTGTATACGGAGTGCCTTCGTTAGATCCCATCAAACTGTCTTGTATGTTTCCTTCTTATTTGACAGATTTTGAGTAAGACGTTATGGATACTGACTTTGAGTGAAATGCGTTAAATATTTATATTTTTTTTCCTTGCTTAATAATTTGATGAATGAGGCATATCTAGATCTACTTAATATCTAATTGGTTTAAGAAATATTTTATGCCATAGCGCAGTATACCGCATAAATAAAATGGTTGTAAGTACATATAATACCTACCTACTCGATGTAAGACGCAGTACTACATAGAGTTCCGCTGCTCAACTACAAGTCCTAAATTAGGCAAAGTGAAAAAAGAAGTGCCTCTACACTAGATTCAACAAATGAGAAAACGAGTGTTGAGTGGCGGAATTCAAAGTTCCAGTAAGAATCGAACCCATAACCAGCGCTAGTAAAATTCAGCTCTCAACTACATCGCGATACGTTCATAACTTTATATCAAATGTATGAGAAAAATAAAGTTAGGCGTTCCAAATTCTACACGCGCAGAAATGTTTAGCAAATCCCGCAAGCAATAAAAGATATTTCGCAAGTTTGTGAGAATGTTTTCATACACATACACAGACTATACTATATTTTATGATATTATATTTTGTATGTGGGGTAATGATTTCTTTGAACGCATGGGCGCTGTACGCCGCTTTATTAGGGAAAATATTCTGATAACATCGGTGAGCATTACGGGGCCCGTGTATATATATACAGGGAAAACGTCTTTTTACGCTATTTTGTATAACATAATATGATTTTTTTAAGAAAATTTCTTGTGCAAGTGAGTTTAGTCTAACAAGTAGATACCTAATACTTTTATTTAGTAGAAGGAACCTGGGCTCCAAATGTTAAGACACTCCGTTCCCATTAACACACTTCCATTGCCCATTTTCCACATTTTTGTCTCAGTAGCGAGCCGGAAAATCAAAATATTAAATATGTGATTTCTTCGAATAAGAATCGAACCCACACCCTGTCACGTTTGTAGTTTCAGGCTTGTGCTCATGCGCCACGGCTGGCCACAAATACCTGATATTAATTAATTTAAAAAGCATTTTAACGTGGTATCTTGGCTTGGCTTGGCTTGACTTATCTAAAACAAAACTAAAGTAATTCTTACATTCCAAACTTCTATTAGGCTTAGAAATATAATTTAATTTTACCCAAAAAGGATCTTGTAATATCCATTCCTGCGTATCCCCTACTTAATTGCGTGGAAGCTGGGCAGGAATTTTATAAGTCGAAGCTCCACGTTTGGAGATGAGCAGGCATCGGCGTTATTGAGATTCCTGTGCTGTCGTTAAGGGAATATGGATAATGGGTAAGTTCAAAAATATTTTTGATTAAAATTTTAATTATTTTTTATTAGTTATATATCGTTATCGTCACAAAATCTTTTAAGTTCTGAAAAGGCTGATGACAATGTACGAAGCGACTCTTTCGCCTCGTCCACTGTCATCCATCTTGCGCTCCGCTCTCTCTGACTAGTCTGTTAGGGACAAAACAAAAAAAAAACGTTTCATTCATTTATAAAAGATAATTTAATAATCTAATTTATAATTATGTTTATTTGATTTTTGGTATTTTAACAACCTCTGAATCTTAGTATACAAAAAAATGAATCCAGTCCAGAAATGAGGACAGTCGTGGCGCAGGGGCGCAAAGTGTTACTGTGAAATCAACTGGTTTTGGGTTCGATCTCCACTCGAGGAATTGTAATATTTATTTAAATTTATATTTTAATTTCTACGCTCTGGTGTTGAGACAAAGCGCGGCTAGGTTCAATTTGCATACTCTGCTGTGTTGCAGGTTACAGCGTGAAGCTGATTTACAGTATATTAATGCACTATAGTTAAAATATTTTTTTCCTCAAAATTTCAAATTAATGAAAAATATTCGTATATTTTTAAAGAACAAAAGTCAACCTTCATCATTTCTTAAGTTACAAATATAAAAACTTATATTTTAAAATTAAAAAAAATTAAATTAGCTTCACGCTGTATCCCGCACACAGCAGGGTAGGCAGAGGGAACATAGTGTTAAGACACTCCGTTCCCCACTTTCTGCCGAATTCTGGAGGCACTGCGTGTTGAGTGGCAGAACTCAACGCCGCGCTTAACCTCGATACCAGAGCGAAGAAATGGAAATATAAATTTAAGTAAATATTTCATCTCCTCGAGTGGGGATCGAACCCACAACCAGTCGGTTTTGCAGTCACACCTCGTGCCGCTGCGCCACGACCGGCCTCAACTTATATTTTGTTACAAAACTATTCGAAACTAATTCAGTTCTCTAGTTATAGTACCAACAACGGATCAACAACAAAATTGTTTAGCATACAACTATATATTATAAGTAAGTAATATCATAGACGCGTCACCGACATTTAAATTCTTTTCGCAAGCTGAACCATGTCAGTGGGTCAAACCAATTTGTCAGATCAACTATAGTTGGGGATCGATCTTTGGGAACTTGGTTGGAACAACACTGAATTCTTGTAATGGGATACGAGGATGATGTAAGATATATGAAGAATGTTTATATACTATGTATAACTTTATTGACAGTTATAGATAGTCGTAATATTTCGAAAATTAGAAGGAGAATGAAAAATGAATTGTCTTTACACTAGGTTCTCTCTGCCTACTTGGCTATGCTGGAGAAGGGTGAAGCAGCTTTTTTATTAATGTGTGTATAGTTCTTCATGAAAATGTCATTTAAATGTACAAACGTACGAAAGATTACGGACAGTATAACCAGCAAACAGTAAATATGTATTTTATAGTTCTTTAAGATATTTTTTAAAACTAATAATTATCACATGCAGCAATTGAAAAAAAATAAAGCAAACCATTATAACTCTAAACTAATATAATTAAATATATGTCACATTGATTAGTTCTATCACTCTTATTCGTTAAAGCATTTCCGTGAACACAGATTTTTATTTACATTGTCATAAAATACTTTACTGAAATATTGTATTTCTTTTAATGGAATTGTTACAAATGGTGAAATTTCCATTAAATTGTATGGCTTACAAGTGCGACTGTTGAGCATGATTTACTTCACCAATATCGCGTAGAATAGACGAGATACGATGGAGATTGATCGATGACGGCTCGGTGCTCACATTTCACGATGTGAATTTAACTAAAAAGGAATTGATAAGTTATTTTATTTGTTTTATTTTAATTTTGTTAAGAATCTAACGAACTCAAATAGAAAGCGGAGACCGAAGTGTCTTGATGAACAGACAATAAGTTCTTTTTGTCTTTTTTTATTACAAACGAATACAAAATAATCATTAAATATGTTTTGAATGATTACTAACCAAACTGTCATGTCATCAAAGAAGACTAAAGTAAACAATATCAGAAGTAAATATAACATACAATTCGCGTTCTACGAACTCGTGAACACCCATTCATTGCAAACCATTTAAAAAGGCCACATTCAAAATTCAGAAATTATGAATTTTCCTGGCGATCAAGATGAAATATAGGAGCAATTTGGAATAAATCATCGGGGCTTAGTGTAATGATGGTTTATACCGTTAATAGGTCTATTTGTGGGGTTCCCGTGCTGTACTTATCGGCTTGCCCAGCGCTCGTTTGGCACCAATTCCTTACAGCTAATGGTCCACTTAATGAAAATAAGTCAAAACCTTAACGTTGTTTGCTTACTTAATGTCGACGGTACTTTCTGTTTATTTTTGTTATTTTTAAACAACTAGATGTGCAGCTTTGTTTCTGTGAACTATAAAATAGAAAATATCGTTTTTTTTTTTCTTATAAGAGTATTTTGCAAAAGGTTTATAGGAACCAGCACTAAATACTCTCCTACAATGGCCGAGGATTGTCGGTTTGTCTGTTATTTGAATTGCCTGTGCGTTTGTGCAGGCTGATTTCAGAAAAAGCTCAACTAACTGAAATGTTAAATGTATTAGCATAATTTAATAGCAAATAAGAAAAACATATATTGCACGTCTATCAAGATTTTTAATTGTGCTTACATATTATTAATTAACAAAGCTTTCTTTAAGACATGACAAGCGAATTCACATTTAAATATCAAATAATCTTAAAACGATAATTTAAAGGAAATTATAAACAAAAAATGCCTGAGGAAAACATAAACAAACGTCTTTTTAACATGATAAATAAGATAAAAGAATAAAATTGTTGATCAAATTGAATGCTTTATATAGCGTAGTTTAGTTAATTAAAATGGTCTCCGTGTCGCAGTGGCAGTCGGTCTAACTGTAAACGCGACGGTCGTGGGTTCGATCCTAATTCAGGGAAATTACAATGTACCTATAGTAACACAATACTGTAACAATGGCATCTTAACTTATACACTCTATTATATATTTATATAAAACTCTTCGGTTACGATGTGACTGGTCTATATTATAAAAAATCGAGAGGACGTATGAAACAGACATTTACTATATATATTACTTGAGGATTACAGGGAAGCCATTTATACCCATAGATATGTAATTCATGAATGAAAACTGCGTCTCAAGATCTATCTCAGACTTGAAAGCGGTTTATAAACACGGGCCTAAGAGATGATTTCTAAAAATCATCAAAAATCATAAAATAAAAACGAGAACGAGCAATCCTAGTTGCAAGATTCAAGAAGTTTAAGGTGTAAATAAATGTATTTTTTGTTTTTATTTTATTGTGGAAATTGATCTTCAATTGCAAATTCAAGACTAACGCCCAATATTAATAACCTATCTCCAACGTCAATCTTAGATTGTTTCATATATCTATCCAATCTCTAGATTGGATAGATATATGAAATCCAATCTCTAGATTGGATAGATATATGAAACAATCTAAGATTGACGTTGGAGATAGGTTATTAATATTGGGCGTTAGAGACGCTAGAAACGATTTTGTTGATTAACAACACCTTTTTACTAATGGGCGTCGCTTAAATTTTTACTTGGCCGTTGTTGGCAGAACGACAAGGACAAACTGGCACATTTAGGAAAATGTGATGTTGTTTATTTTTAACTTTTTTGTTTTATATCTTCTTTATAAATCTCTTTTATTTTTGCAGGTCAAGCAATCTAAAAGTAGTGATTTTGTTTTTTGGGTGACGTAGCTCGATTCTGGTTTTTAATTATTCTTTAAAAAAATATCAGTTTAATACAATGTAAAAGCTTTTAAGATATTGTTAAACTGGAAATATAGCATATATTATAAGAATTATATTTGAATACTTTTTATTAACTATTATATTTTTCTATTTTATTTTAAATTTAAATGTAAATTATTAACCTCTTGTCCCACCTATTACCTAATCGCATACACCTCTCACATACACTACCAATTTTGCCTATACCAGAAAATGAACCCGCTACCTCCACCTAAAATTCCCTAATAAACATATTCAATAAAGCGAAATTCATTAGCTCTACAATATAAATGTTTTGGCAAACCACTGTTGAATATTGAAACACGCAAAACAAACACCGAAGCTACGAGTAGTTTAATATAATGAATATAATTTATAGGCTTTGAGCAATATATTCGTGAGAACATTGTTACATCGGGCGACGGTGTTCTGTAATTAAATGTATGGAGGCGAAATTAAATCTGACTAAAATTATATTTGTTTAATTATTTTATATTAATTATAAGGAAAAAGTGTGCTACCGACTGTAAACGCGACGGATTATGGTTTGATTCCCACTCGGGGGAATGAAATACTTAACATTTTTATTTCCTTGCTCCAGCATCAAAGCAAAGAGCGGCGTTGAGTTCCGCCACCCAGCACGCAGTGCCTTCACAATTCTGCTATGTGCGTGAAGCTAAAATAAATGGTGGCGCAACGGGACAGGCGAGCTACAGCGTGATTTAAAAAAAATAATAAAAAATATTTGTAGTCAATTTATTAGCACGCTTAATTTATTGCTAGAGGGTGCGGGTTGAAATCTCGTTAAATAAGGTATGTTTACAGCGTGTCATTGGGCGTGGCATTACCTGATAGCTGATAGTTTGTAATTTCTTAATAGAAATGGGGCTGGCCACGCTAAGTGTACCTATATCAGAGGAACCCCAATCGTTTCGATATTTGTTCTATTTCACTATATTTCATTTAAACTTTTTTATTTTAACATTTTTGTAACTTCAAGGTAAAGAATCTATATAACGACTTAGTTCAGAGTGTCAATTCTATACCGTACTTCTAAATATGAGACTGAGAAAAACGTTATTGTATGGGTAGAGTCGTGACCCAGCTACATAGCGTCTGACTGACTTAACGGTTGTGGGTTCGATTACAATTCGGAGGTATAAATTAACAATCTCGGCGTTAAATTCCTCCATTCAACATTCGCAATGTCTCGATAATTGGGCGGAAAGTTATGAATGGAGTGTCTTGAGATTCATTACAGATTTGAACCCATATACCTATATTCATATAACATCCATAATTTACATCAAAGAAGTGATGTTGGTTATAAAAACCAGATTTTACAAAAAAGATATACGTATTATTACATAAATGGTGAATTAGAGGCTAGCTCTAACCGTATATTCGTGGCATACTTTAAAAATGTACAAACATTACAATTTGTGTCATATCATATATCATCCTTAGCCCAGTTTACAAAAAGTTTTTCCCTTTTAAACGAATTATTATGACCATTGCGGTTTTCTGACAGTGTGTCCAAGGGATGTACTGAATTTTAAGTATGATTTTTTTTATATTACAAACAAAATTAAAATCGCTAAAGCTTTAGAAAATAATAAGAAAAAAAATAATATTCGAAGATTTTTGAAAAACGATAGTTATTTATCTTGAGATCTTGAGAGAGAGAGGGTTAGACTTCGTTCTGTTCTCATTAAGACAATTCTATTCTCCATTTTCAGCTGAATTCCAGAATTCACCTCCAGAGGCAATGCGTTGAGTGGTGGAACACAACGCCAGGATTTACCTCGTAACCAGAGAAAAGAAATGAAATTATTAAATATTTCATTTGTTCGAATGGGAATCGAACACACTTGTTTATTTACACACTTGTGTCTCTGCGCCACTGGCTTCAAGAAGAAATTTTATAAATAATTTTCCGGTAGCGACTTACTTCATTATATTCGTTTCAAAATAATTATTAAAATATTATAAAATAAGGATATTCTTTGATATATTTACGAATACTAAAATTTACTTTCACTAACTGTAAAAGCACAGGGCCCTCAGGCCTATTACGTACAATATGTTAACTAGGAACAAAGGCGTGGGAGCCTGTAACGGACATACGACTGGGAAAAGCTCTAAAACGCTCAAAATGTTATATCTAACTTGACCAAAAATAGATTTTATTATATTCTACGTAATAAATTTACGGGCGTTAAGTTTGGTGTATAGACCACAGAAATAATTTATTTATGTATGCTCCTTAAAATTGGTGCTTATATTGTTTTATTAATGGGTCACGTTTTTATTCATAAGATTATCCAAGAATTGCGAATTGTGCATGTAATGATATATATTTATTTTTATAAATCTTTTATTTATAAAATTTTTACCATATTACAAAAGAAATTAAAAAGTATTACACAACAATATTTTTATTCAATATGTACCTAATATCTACCAAAATACTAGAAAGACATCAAATAAGCAAACAAAAGAAGAAAAACTGCATAAAATAAATCTTAAATCATCCACATATAGTATAATACATATGTTTTATACGTTAAGGAAAGCCTCACATCCACGCTACTGTAACAAAGACAGTGCGCGCACTCTTAATCCTCTCTTTTGATACGATTCTGATGCAAAGCTGGCTAAGTGAAATAGATGACAACTGTCCCTTTCATTCCTTTTAGGATAACAGCACTTCCGGAAATGGCGGAATTTGAATAAAATAATAGTTTGGAAATTGTACGCCACATGGTCCGAAAGGAGATTGAAGGGACACAAAGGAATTTCGCAGAAGTTTCTACTAAGGTCACTTTATTTGATGGGCTCTCTACGCTCGCTTTAATGCGATTCGGGTTGAGAAAGTTTTGTAATGGCACCGTGTTAAAATATTTGCGAATGTTCGATATTTTGATTACTTTTATGGATAATAATAATGTTAGTAAATGATTGTTGATTATCCACATAAAAGATTTTTTAAGTGAAATTTACAAACTACGTGCGGCGTTCAGTTTCACCTCTCTACAAGTACTCCGAAAATACAATATTTCGAAAATAGTGTGAAAATTGTGTGAAGTGTCTTATTGACACTGGGTTCCCACTGTCTACCCTGGTGTGCGGAGTGTAGGGGGTAAGGCGCGTAGCGGCTTATATTTCTGTTCTATAATTGTGGAGTTCCGACCCCCACCCTGCTTTTCCCTGATAACATTATATATAGAAATTGAACATTAACAATGCCTTGATGCACACAAAAACACAAGAATCGAGGTACATTAATATAAAACATATTACACCTAATATAAAACACAATCTTAAAGTAGTCCCTAGTCGGGCAGAGACGTCGAACTCAATAATGTCACAAAAACACATTGAGCGTCCTTATAAAAGTTTGCTCTCCTATATGATTTGAATAATACAAATAGTTTTGGAATAGCACCATCGTCCGTGGAGTGAATGCGGAAGATGGTTACAATTGGCCTCTCCCGACCCTTATCTAATATTTATACGTGCACGTTAATGTAAGTTGAAAAAATGTAAGTAACAACGAAAAAGTTGTTAGAACAAAGTTGTCTAGACTTTTATACTTATGAAAAAACGGACATGTCTTAATGGAGAGCAGAGTGTTTTAACACCAGGTTCCTAGATTTTTGCTTGCTGCTTTGCAGTCATGGTCAAATCAAAATAACTAAGAATTGTGTAGTAACCCACTTTTCAGTATTATAATATCAGTTTAGATTTCTTGACTCATCATCAATATAAAAAGCGGCGTCTGGTTAAATCAAAAAAAGGTTAGTAAAAAACTACAATATTTCTCTCTATTAGCTTAATTAAAATTTAATTTAAGTATCAGCCAATTTTTAACGTACAACAAAACTTGAATCGAATTTTGTAAAAATTATTATCAATACAGATAATAATTTTCCTTATCCACCTTAAGAGAACTCTTAAAAAATCCATTAACTTTAATAAGGTGGTTTAGTGACCCGTTTTGCACTAACTCTGGTTTTAAATTAAAATCCTGTTGGAAATATTGCCGTCATTTGTCGCGCACGTGTGGTGATTCAGGTGTAATTTAAGCACCATTAGGTTTCACGCCGCGTCACGGACTCGTGACTTGTGGGCGCTACGTGTCACCTACAATTGTTTTCGACAGGTTAAGGTAGCTTTATGTTATTGAGATTAGGCTTTGGATTTCTTAGTAATTATTAGGTTATCTATACTTTTTTATTCTTTTTTGTAGTTTTATGCTGTATCAGGGTAAGGTTAAGTAGAGGAAACTCAGTGTTGAGACACTTTGTTGACCTCTTTCCGCTTAATTTTCGAGACATTGCGTGTTTAGTGGTGAAACTCAACGCTTTATCTCATTAATAGAGCGGGGTATATGAAAATAATTCATAATAAACGCTTCATAATAAATAATCCACATTCACGATTGGGAACGAACCCACAACCATCTCGCTATCAGGCGCTGCACCGGAACACCGTAGTTACTTCAATATAAATTAGAAACAGAGCAACAGTTCTCAAGTCTCTCTTGATATTTAACGTTGGGATAACAAAAAAGGTAATATAACGCTAGCGTTCTAACTTTGAGTCATAAAATAAAACGAAGATCGTTTTAGAACTTAACTGTGGATTTTCTGTGAATTTCTACAGTCATAAAGGCACTGATGCGACATTGCATTTGCAATTGCAACCGTGCCCCACGTTGGGTGCCAGCAAACTTTAACCGATCATTTTATGTGAACTTTATACTTCGACCCATATACAAGTTGTAAATATTAAGAATTCTTATAGCCAATTTGATATTGCGACCTATAAATGCAATAAAATAGATTATATGACGATATTTGGCGTAAACGACGGGTAATAGAATGTCTGCCAGTTCGGTATACGTAGTTTCTTTACTAATACTCGGTTACTAACCTTCAAAATATATTATTATAATTTTCCTTACTTCGCATACATAGGTACATATAATTATAGCCATTCTTTTGTTTCCTTTCTATTTGATGGGTATTCTATGGAATTCAGACAGAGTCTGATAGTAAATGTGAATGTTGTGTTCCATTCCCATTGGGTAAAATAGATTATTTTCATTTACTCACTCTGATATTAAATCAAAGCGCGGCGTTAACTTCAGTTACTAAAATTAGGCAAAGTTATTCCGTGTATTATATTTACCAAAATACTTAGAGCTTCTTACTATTCATAGTCACGGTTTTAATAAAAGACAAATGGAACAGAATAAACAAAAAACATATTTATTTCAGTAATTATAATGATTTATTCGAAATAAACAAGTAGCTAGAAAGGAACTAATGACTTGAAGAAATAGAAGAAAATCTCGAATAAAAAGTAACATAATATAAAAGACCAACCTCCGGAATCATTGCGGCAGCAGATTTTTCCTTTGCACAACAAAGTAAAAGAACATTTATTTTTCTGGAATGATTATAGTGTCTTTGTGTAGTGGAGTAAGGAAACAGGATAATCTTGAACTAATCAAATCTTATTATCTTATCGTGTGGAAAAGAAAAGAATGACATATAATATCCTCGTTTACGTCGTTCACAATGGTTATTAGTAAATATTATGTTATAGGTAAAACTCCTAATAAATATTGAATCATGTATAAAAATTGAAGTTGTCGTGACCCAGTGGGAAGGTTGTAGGTTAGATATATATGTTAAGAATATATCTAAATTATTTTAATTTTCCTTCTCTCTTATACAAAGCGCGTCATTGAGTTCTGCATCTTAACACACAACGGAGTATCTTAACACTAGGTCCTCTACCCCGCTATGTATAAAGCTGTTTTAAAGTTGTTATGCTATTATTTGCCAAATAACTCACGGCAGCAATATAAGTAAAACTATTACGGGCTTTAAAACATTCTTCATTATTAACTATTTATTTTATTTTACATAAATTCTTTATTGCATCCAATTAGAAAACAAAAGTATACAAAGCGAGCTTAGCGCTAAAGAGCAATACAACAATGGAACGTTAGCCTTTAGACATATTATTTAGATACAATAATACTTAAAATGCATCAACAGATATCAAGACAAATCTAACTTCTTTTAAATTTCCTAGAAACGTTCAATATATTCAAACTTTTAACTGTTTATTTATTACCTAACACTGTACACTACAACGTAATTAACAGAATGCAGACTAAAGTTAATTCAAGCTTGACCAACCCCTTTTATAAAGGTATTACGTTATTTCATGCAAAGTCTCTGATTTTGTTGAAGTTCGCGGACCTGCAATTAGCACATCAAAGAGGATTGGAAAACGGGCTTTTGGGTTTTGATTTACATTTCAAAAAGAAAGTTTGCGAGTCGAGCCGACGCTGACGTCGATCGGCCTCCTGAATTTCGTTCATCTTTTTTTGTTTCTAAAACATTAGCATCTCTTTTCTGTTAGTTTAAAGTTGAAGGTATTGTAATTGTTTATTAAGAGTTTATTATTCAATCAGAAATATGATAATGAAAGATGTAACTGTTTAAATTACAATGATTGGGTAAAGATGAAACCTAAGCTTATTATTATATTATTTATAACTTCACGCTGTATCCCGCACATAGCAGAGTAGGAGGGAAACTGGGAACCTCGTGTTAAGACACTATTCCCACAAATATACTTCCGTTTCTCACTTTCCGCCAAATTCTGGAAGCACTGCATGACCACAGAAGAATAATTTTTCAATTCGAACAAGCAGTTCCTAAGATAAGCGCTTTAAGCCTAACAAACTCTTCAGTTTTATAATATTAATATAGATTTCCAGTTTATTCTGTTTATATTAAATATAAGCCAACATCATTTCTCACACAAAAGCTTTACTTACTACCAAGAAATGTAGAGACTTTCTTGGTAATAAGTAACGCGAGAAAATCTCTACAATATGCTTTACTTAATACAACTAGAGAAAAATAACATTCTCTAATAACTGTATAAAAACACAAATTTCCTGCAATATGTATGGTAAACAAAGCATTCAAAGAAACAAATGTTAACTGTTATCGTTTTTTTCCCTTCACTTGTCTCGTTTTCGTTAAGGCTGGGATCAGGTGGCGGGAAAGCTTAGCGTCCACAATCTGATTGTTGATAACCACGTTATGGTGGAAATATTAAACGTGACATACAATATGTTCACATTTCAGTGCTGGTTTTTTATCCAGTATATTTTCACAAATTCGAAAAATGAAAATGTTGATACAATTAAGTAACAAAGAAAAACAATTGAAATTTGTCAAATAAATTTGCCTCTAAATAAGTACAAATAAATGTTATTCCTTCAGGTTCAGCACTCGCTTTGTTCTGTAACGCCTATTATAAACAGGCTTACAATTTTTTCCTCCAAAAAAATCATAAATAAAACAATTTAGTTAAAATAAAATCGAAGAATTTACAAGAAATAAATACTAAGCCTCCTTTTTCTTTTTCGTATTAAAGCACTTATAAAAATGCTTCTTCTAACTTTTTGTTTAAATTATAAAAACTATTTAGACACACCAAATTTTTATCAGCATCACGTTGTATCCAGCATACATCAAGGTGGGCAGAGAGGGCTAGTGTAAAGACACTCCGCTCCCCTATTGTTTATGTAATAAAAACATAATATATGGACTGTCTAACAAATTAGAGTGTGAACGCTTTAACCATTATAGGAATCTCTAGCTGACTGGATATTGCCTATTAAAAACATGGAAAATGGATGGATGAATGGAGAAGTATTTAATTAAGTTTAAAGCTACATCAAAATTGAAATTAAATAAGTTAAATATTTAAGAGCATTTAAAAGCCAGTCGTGACTCTTGGCTAAAAGTCACAAGTGTGAGACCTTTAACGCGACTGGTTGTGGGTTCGATCCTCACGTGAATATGATCTTATTATGATATTAGCAGTATAGAAAAAACAACAAACATACTAGATTGTGATACAATATAATAACAATAAAAGATTAAAATCGACGAGAATAAAAAATACTACTGTACTCAGTGTCGAGCACAATATAATACTACTTTGTATAGAGCAGTTCAATAGATATTGACAAAGAACAATGAAACAAAGGCTAAAAGAATTTTCCATTATTTTATAAATCCGTAAAGTCAAAGAAATTATTTATTATTAGGTGATCATAAATTAACATAATATAAGACAATATGGATAAATTGATGAAATGGTAAAAATTAGTTATGCAAGTTTTTTTTTTTTCAACTTCACTATTAATTGCGCATGAGTGGGCTAATAGATAGTAAATATTTAATATTTTCATTTTCTCGTTCTGGTAACGAGTTAAAGCTCAGTGTTGAGTTCCGCCCCTCAACACACAAAGCCTCAAAAATACTGCTGAGTAATTTTTGAACTTGAAGTTAATGTGACCGCGACACCGGTTGGATAGGGAAGAGGGTACTCTGTTCCTAAAAAAATTGCAACCACTATGTTGTATGCTAGTCGAGAGGATGCCGACGGTGTCGGGATTCGAACCTCGGGTTTAAGCCGTCGAACGGATTGCCAGCGGAAAGTGGAAAATGAAAGTGTCGTAATGGGATCGGAGTATGTTGACACTAGGTTCTCAGGTTCCCTCTACCTATATCCCTATGAATTCGATACAACGTGAAGCTGAAAAAAAAACTTGTACAGCAGTCGATAAAAGATCTTACGGGTTTTACAACACTTTTGGTTAGTACAACGCTATGAGATGAGACACTTCCAATTTAGTCAACAATTTTCATTTTTAAAGAAACAATAAAACAAAAAGTAAATAAAATAAAAGTATACATATTTTTATATAAAAAAGAACCTTGCAATTTTAAAACAATATTGTTATACAAAACGGCGCTACATTTTGATTAATTGCAAAAGCCAAGCCTTGGCCCATTTTCTAAACTATTTCGGTACCTATAGGAAACACTCAATTTATATTCTAACTGGAGCTGACCCGATTCTTGGCACGTAATATGAATTAAGTAGTATACGTGGTTACACCGCTATTTAGATCTGCAGATTGGACCTGACACAATGTCCCAAAAATCCTCCTTACAATTTATTTTAGATTCTCGTTTTTTACCAGCAGGAAATGTGCAGAGAGAACCTAGTTTTAAAACACTCCGTGTGTAAAGCGTCCAAAATTGGGACTACCGACACATTCAGATCATCGAGTTTTGGACACTTTTGGATTTCAACTAAAAAAATATTCCCTTCGGTCGAGATGGAACTAATAGCCGTCTTATGTATAGTCAATAATTATTATATACTTCATAATGTATAAAAATAAAACAAAATCGAGTATGATAAAAGGTGTTAATTTAAATTAACGACGACCTATTTTTTTAAACTTTTTAAGCAAAATACCCTGAGCTTGTTGTATCCATTTTTCTTAAAGATATTGAGGAAAACAGTAGAAAGGGAGATAGGTAGAACAAAGAACGCATCCTGAAATTAGGCTTTTGTCCCAAATTTACCGGAAAATATGTTGTCCCAGAAAAATAATTACGCGGCCCCGGCTAGGCAATTTGTATGTGAATATAAAATTGAAAAATTAAATTATTATTATATTTAGGAAAATACACGGCGTTGAGTACTACCACTCAACTCGCAATGCCTCTAGAAAGTGGCGAACGGAAATGACTTAAGACTGAAGTGAGAATAGAGTGTCTCAACACTAGGTTCCAAGATTCCCTCTACCTAAGTGTAGGATACAGCTAAAAGCTAAAGAAAGTATATTGTATATATACTTATAACCTCACGCTTTGTCTCGCATATAACAGTGAAATCAGAAAACGTAGTATCAGACATTATGCCCTCCGGTTTCCGTTCGAATCAGAAACGCTGCACGTTGAGCGGCAGAGCTTGGCCTATAAAAATTATCTATAATCCCGAGTGAGAATCGAAACCACAACCATCGTGTGTACAGACAGACACTGTCCCGCTGTATTTTGAATTAACCTAAACACAAAAAGTGCATGTCTTATTTCTATCTACTCCTTAAATCCTGGCACAATTGCTTGGTATATATTCTTGGGGTCCATTGTTCGCCAATGGCACGAGCGTAGGGAATATTATGCTTTCTATATTTACAATGAGAACGCTGAGATTTTTAATATCGTTTCCGTTTGTGTGCAATCACTGAATATTAATATGTTGCTTTCTTCTTCGTTTCGAGGTTATGTATTAAAGATCATATCCATGTGTTAATATTTTTGTTGATTTTCTTAATTATATACTAGAAAATAGAAAATTATATGTGAAACTTTTATCCCGCGTGTAAATGTAGGCAGAGAGAAGGTACTTTCTAGTCAAGATGTTCAGGCCCATATTTATCAACCGCTCTCAACTCTGAGATCGTTCGTTTAAAGATCTATGAATGAAGACGCATCTCATAATCGACCTTAGACTTGAGACCGATTTATAAATACGAGCTTCAGTTCTCCGCTTTTCGCCCGAATTCAAGACAGTGTGTTGAGTGGCGTAGTTGCCTCAGTAGTTTTAACGAGGTGGAGGGAGGAAAAAAATAATTCATAATTTCTAGTTGTAATCGAAACCTATACTGTTGCGTTTGCAGTCAGACGTTGTTAATAGCATTTCCCGATAGTGTGGCCAACATTACAGTAGTTTAAATCGCCAATAAATAGAATAGATACACATAATGTATGGGACATTAGTTTACTGTTAATAGAGTATTTGTGATGCGCAAATGAATCTACTGATTATTGTAAATCGAATGTCGAATGTTTAATTATAAGTCGCATTGTACATTAAAATTATTTTTAATAGAATATAATAATATGTTTCAATAACATAAATATGACCATCGTGGCGAAATGGGACATCTTCTCGTTGACAACGTGACTGTTGTGCGTTCGACCTCCACACGAGGGGATGTTTACATTTTCTCGTTCTAGGGACAAAAAAAGTGGGGCGTTTTGTCATTCAAGACGCAATATGTCAAATTCAGGCGGCAAGCAGGGAATGAAGCGTCCTAATCTTGCTATAAGACAGACAAAGTATTTCGATTAAAACTAAAAATATACTATATTTAGGTATTACGTTACCACGAAGACGTCCAGATCTAAGGTCGAAGTAAGATAGAACGTACGTAATGTGACTTATCTAAATGCAATTAAATTTAAAGTAAATAAAAGGTTATAAGACGAAACCTATAGAAAATCAAACGTAAAACGTATACATTACAACAAATTTTTGTAGTTAGCACGTTTGTATGGAAATTTGCGCTACCCAGAGATGAAAGATAATTTGACTAAATATCATACTTATATCATGAAGCTTTGTACACATATTTTTATAGTTAATAAAAAAGACATAGGATACTTTGTAATAAAAATATATGTAATTTAAAATAATATATATTTTCCTTTGGTTATAATATAAAAACAAGTTGAAGCGCAGCTTAGTTAGAGTCTCTGGTAACTAATAATTTATACCTTATAATTTTATAAAATATAAGACATTTTATACATAATTATATTATTAAGCTGCCATTGTTAGCGCTAAGAGACATATAGGTACCTAAGGAGGAGTTCTAAGGCGCAGTTTGCAGAAGCGCGATTAAATGCGGGCAAATTGTAAACATCTTCCCGTACATTTGTTTACAGATGGCATGTTGGTATTGCGCACTGGTGCTGTGGACTTGGGATTGTTTTGGTGTTTTATATTTTAATAGTTTTGATACTCAAGGAAATTGTCTTGAGAAAAGAAGTCTGATCAAATTTCTTGGTTTAATTACACTGAGTTATAATAAGATGTTTTTAAATGAGATATAGGTACCTATGGAAACTGGAAAATAGAACATCACTACTTTTTATCAACGTAATACTGAAAACAAATGTGAAACAAAATATCTCCACGTTGTAATGCGCGTTTAACAATAGGAAAACGAAATCTTAATTATTAAAACACTAGACTCCTCAGTTTTCCCCAATTATCCCACGCTCGTTCTAATTTTCAATATTGATCGAGAAAATTGAAATAATACATCCCCTGAGTAGCAATCGAACTCACAACCGTCGCGTTTACAATCAGACGCTGTTCCGATGCGCCACGACAGCTTTAATAACAAAAACTAAACAAATAAATATACAACACTAAAATATTGCCACAAGTTCCAACTCAGCGTAGTGTATCACGCTGTGAACCGAGCGTCAACTAGTTTAGTTGTTGCACCCGACTCGGATTAATTGGAGTTGTGATTGCGTTTACGTGTTTGCTTCATTCAGATGCATACGCTACTTGCATAATGGTACTTTGTGTGTTTTAGTTTATATTATAATTATTGCAATATATTTTTGGGGCTGAGTAAATGTGAACGGGACGATTGTAAGTTCGATGCCCACTTCGGGGTATGGATGGTACTTATTTAATTAATTTTTGTTTCTGGCTATCTAGCCCTGATAGACAAAACGCGGCGTTGACTTTAGTTAAGTTTACATAACTTAGCATTGAGCAGAAAATATGAGAACCAGTTTCTTAACATAAGATTCCCTCCGCCTTTCCAGTTTTAAAGAATAAAGAGTAAAGGCCAGGCTGAGTCCTGAGGCCACGTCGTGGCGGAGGGGCACATAGTGTGACTGTAAAACCGACTGGTTGTGTGTTCGTTCCCCACTCGAGGAGATAAAATTATATTTCATTTTCTATGCTTAAATTATATTTCAATTTCTATGCTCTGTTGTCGACAAATTTCTAAAACAAAGCACCAATTATTAAAGTGAAAATATTTCAATGTTTCAAAAAAAACCACCGACTGTAGCTTTATAAATCGTAAAGCCACTATTTTTAGTAATAAACACCCAGAGGCCATAAATTTAGCGGGCGTGAACTACCATGAACTAATACTGTTACTCCCTGGAATAATTGGACTCCTGATTGCAAACCACCTAGATACGTGTTGGCTTTGGAGGGGTTTAGTGTTCAGTTTTGAACTACGACTTCAATTGAATATATTAAGTTAAATTATGATCTCGATCTGAATTTAGGCATTGAATGTGGTTTAGAATAGAAAGCAATTGGGAATTTGTTGTGTTATATATATTTTTTAAATTATATTTTAATACGTTTTTATTAGGTTGAACTGTAACTATATATAACTAGGGGGCGCGCGCGGCTTCGCCCGTTTATTTGCACCCTTAGGAGTGAATTCTAAAAAACCACGAAACACGTGTTCAATAAAATATTTTTAACACTCTGGATTTAAATTTTTATAAAAATCGGTGGCAATTTAAAGATTTTTCCATATAAACTTTCAACCCCTTATTTGAACTCTTAGGGGGTGAATTCTAAAAAAACATGAAACACGTGCTCAATGAAATATCTTTAAGAGTCTGAATTTCAAATTTTATAAAAATCGGTACAGATTAAAAAAAAATCCATACAAACTTTCAACCCCTATTTCATCCCTTTAGGGTTAACATTTTTCAAATTCCCTTCTTAGTGGATGTCCAGAATATGAAAATAAACATCTGCCCAAATTTCACGTTT
This sequence comes from Heliconius erato x Heliconius himera, assembly GCA_013421005.1. Classification (NCBI taxonomy): domain Eukaryota; kingdom Metazoa; phylum Arthropoda; class Insecta; order Lepidoptera; family Nymphalidae; genus Heliconius; species Heliconius erato x Heliconius himera. The sequence continues at coordinate 14,036 of JAATLQ010037775.1, read as the reverse complement.
CTACCATCAGCGGTTACGGCTCTGCGTGCGTCTTACCTCAGTCAGTCAGCACAAGTCCTTTTATACATATAGATAATAGATAACTATGTAATAAAATCTAAGAATTTTTTAACACTTTTAAAGTGTAATTCCACACTTAGGAAAGAAAAATACTTATTTGGAAAACGTAAAAAAAAATTAACGTAGCAAGACTTGAACCCGCGCCTCCTGGAAGCCGACCTGGTTGGCGCGGGTTCGAGTCCCGCTACATTTAAATTTTTATACGTTTTCTAAATAAGTGAAATCTAAGATTTTGAATTACACAAACTTATAATAACTGTTGTATCATCATGAAATTTAGCATTTATAATAATGTAATTGTAATATGGCTAATAGAAACTTGGAACTGTAAGTTCAGTTCTGATGACAACACTATTATTTATGTAAGACTACAAATAATCAATATTTAATTTATTTAATACGCCATACTTCGAAATAAAATATAGAATGCTCGAGATGCCTAAAAATCGGAAAAAAAACTCGTTTCTTCTTCGTTTTACAAAACTCGAAAGCGTTAAGTTCCGCCACTCTACAATGTATCTAACGGAGTGTCTGAACACAGGGTTACTTCTGCCTATTCTGTTTTACGCAAAAAAACGTGAAGCTGGGTACCAATTACATCTATTTTCACAAACAAAAGTAAGGGATCGAGTTTAATCTAGACTCACTTTTAATAAATAAAATATAAATACTTAATATCGCACACAATGTATTATTACAGCGATTGCCCACGTATTATGTGAAATTGCTTTGTAAGCGGGACGAAAATTTACATTGGACGTATCGAACAATAACGTGTATTTTGTCGGCGCGTCTCAAAGGGATAAAAGCTTGGGCCTTTGAAAGCGACGGAGACTGGAGTATCGGCTATCAGCTCGATGTAACGGATGACGAGGTAGTGTTCGAAAGTGCCTTTCATAAACCTTGTTTATGTAAGACACCGTAGAGATGTGACTTTTTTTAAATACATATATCTATATATGTATGCGGAATATTTTTAAGAGAATGTTTCTCGTATGTATGTATATATTACATTTTGTGATTTGTGATTTTTATACCATAGTGGCGCAGCGGCACAACGTCTCTCTGTAAACACGGCGGTTATGAGTTCCTTTGATATTTTTGATAATGAATTATTTCTATTTCCTCGCTCTCATAACATGAGAAAGCGTTGAATATCGCTCGTAATATGTCGAGTGGAAAACGAGCGAAGTGTTTTAACACTCCCTGTGCCTACGCAAGTTTAGGTAACATTTATATTAATCGTAATTTATAATAACATTCAGAATGTTCCAGAAATGTTAAAAAAATAAAATGATTAATGTTTCCGGTAAAAAATACGAATAACCATTGAAACTTTTGGAAGACAGCGAAAAATAGCATTCGTGACTAAACCAAAGGTGGTGGGCTGAAAGAAGGCAGGGTGAAGTATGAAAGGTAGAAGAGCGATGACTGTTGGCATTGGCTATAAATCAAACCGATATTATTACACTGAAACATATTTTATTTCAAGGACAATTATAAATTTTATTTTATTTTTTCCAGAAATAAATATTTTTTTGCTGTAAGTAATAAATAATATAGGAAAAGTTGTGATCATGTACATAAAAAACTTATTAATATTTACAATGTTCGACTCGAGTAAATTATTATCTTAAAAATCCCTGAAAAATAAATCCAAAAAACACGTTTAACACTTACTAAATTCAATCAAAAAAAAATTAAATACAGACACCAAATTCTATTAAACACATGCCTATCTATGTACTTACTAGTCACGGCACCTACAACGCGTCGACTATTAAAGCCTGAGAGCTAATGATGGAGCAAATCAATGTCGTTCGAGTGTCATCATCTAATACGTAATTTCATATCTCGGATAATTGATTCATCTCATCAACAAGCCAGGTGGTAGTTGCATATAGTTTGGGATGCTGTTGTTCTGTTGTATCGATTGTGATTCAGTAATTATGCTTAGTGATAGTTGTGTAGTAAATGATATTGAGGTATTGTCTTAATATAATATAGGATCATTTCAAATTTAGTTAGCTAGAGAGATCTTGCACATAGCGGGGTAATTTAGTAAACTAATGTTAAGACCCTTCGTTCCCATTGAGACACTTCCGTTCCCCATTTTCGAGTTACGAGAGAGAGGAAATGTCTCTGTCTGATGGAATATGCCTGTGTACACGTGCCGATTGTCAATTCAAATCTCCATGTCGACAACTTTCCACATTTTACCACAATACCTCTGTGTGTGTAAAAAGTGTGGAACAGAAGGAACGGAGTATCTTAATATACGCTCTCAGTGCCTATGGCACCGACACTATGGTGGTAAATTCAAACTATACAACATGCTGTACTACTTTAACGAATGGCGATTCTGCAAGTAAACCTATCAATACATTTCGAGTTTGAAAGGAAGTTGTTTAAGGGGGAGTATTCGGAAAAATTATCATTTTTATAGCCATAACTACGAAGGAGTTCCTCAAATAATTAGGCGTGACCGATGAAATATGGACAACATAGCTTAAGGAAACTGAAACTGCGTAAGCTGTGTTTACATATAGAGTTTTATATCTAGTAATATTTACTGATATATACGCTATCAGGTATTAAGGTTTTCATATTTTATCATATATAAATAAAATATATTTAAAAAAATATATAATAAAATCGAGCTCTTATTCCGTAGAGTTCTTTAAAAATTTTATATAAAATCTTAATAAATATTAATGTACTCCAAGTTATCAATAAATTATTTTTATCAATATAATATAATAAACATAATTATTAAAATACTAAGGTCATATTATTCTCTTTTAGCCGTTTGCTATATGTAAATTCAATGCAAGCTGTATAGTTTCCGTGGTGTAGCGGTTATCACATCTGCCTAACACGCAGAAGGTCCCCGGTTCGATCCCGGGCGGAAACATAACTTTTTGTTTTTTTAAATACATATTTACAAATAAATATAATTTTTTCTTTTCCATATGTAAATCAAATTATTATATTTTTTCTAGCTAAGGTCAACTACGTCATATATTACTTTTTTTAAAATTTACACTTAATAGCTAAGTACGGCAAATTAAAATTGACAATTAATGTACGTGAGTAACGCAAATATACATATTTTTTTCGTGATGATAAATTAATAATTTTTATTCTATTTTACAAACTATCTATAAAATATTTAATGATAATTTCTTAAAATAATTTCTCAACTACAATTTCAATTTATCTATTCCATATCAGAGGCCAGTCGTGGCGCAGCGGCACGAAGTGTGATTGTAAAACCGACTGGTTGTGGATTCGATCCCCACTCGAGGAGATGAAATACTTACTTAAATGTATATTTCCATTTCTTCGCTCTGGTGTCGAGGCTAAGCGCGGCGTTGAATTCTGCCACTCAACACGCAATGCCTCCAGAATTCGGCAGAAAGTGGGGACCGGAGTGTCTTAACACTAGGTTCCCTCTGCCTACCCTGCTGTGTGCGGGATACAGCGTGAAGCTGAATAAATAAATATTCCATATCAAAAAAAAATCAGCTCCAACCTGTACTCTACCCTTACAACAAACATTTAACCAGCTCTCTAAACAATATAAAACCTATAAAGTAAAGCATATTAAACTTTGTGTTAGATCGAAATGCATTAAACCGCTTTAAACCTATTTGTTACACTAACTTCAATGTTATCGAACGAAAAGTAGTGCTTTGAAATTTAAGAGGACTCTTAGCTACAGACCATATGTGGAGCATATGCCTTATGTACTGTAAAATAAGGTTCAAATTGTCAAAGTAAAAATAAAGTTGACACAAGTTCTAGTACTCTACAAAATTGCAGTTAAAGATCGAAATCTATAATGTTGTATGCAGGTAACTTGTGACATGACGCCATTGTGAAACAGTGGTTGCGTTCGATTGTAAACGCGACTATTGTGGGTTCGATTCTAGCTACGAATTACTTCATATTTTTATTTCCTCGGTCTAGTAACGAGATGTTGAGTAAAAATTTTAATAAAAATATTTTATAATTGGATTAATTTTATAGGTTTTTATAGGCTGTTTCACGCTTTTTCCCGAACATAACATAATATACACATAACAAAAAAATTACAAGGCATTGCATGTAGAGTGTCGGAACTCCACGCTGCACTTTGCTTCGTTACCAGAACGAGGAAATGGAAATACGATATTTCATTCACCCGAGTAGGCAAATCAAACCCACATCTATCGCATTGACAGTCACACCCTTATGCCACTGCGCCACGACAATCTCAATGTATATAAACTTAAATCTTTTATTATTTACTTTATAAGAACCTTAGCAAACACTGTTGAAAATTTATATAAAAGACAGTCTTGTACCATGCACGTATGTAATTTCAGTAAATGCATCCCTAGCCTCTTTATTACGACGCTTTGTTAGGGGAGGGCGTTTATCAGTGTAATGGACCCCATATCTTTCGCAGTTAACAGGTACTCCTATAGACATTTACTAAAGTATTTATGTTATTGTGTCATAGTTGACGCATTATAGATTTAAATTTTAGTTTTAATAAATGAGATCACAAGTTAAAGCGCGGCGTTGGGTGCCGCAATGTCATCCAAAATTGGGCGGAAGGTGGGGGACTATCTTGACAATAAGTTCCGTCTCTTTACTCTCTTATATGCAGGATAGGGCGTGAAACAAAAGTCATTTAGAATTTAAACGATCAATTATAAAAAGTATATTACATTACAAAAAATCTAAATAACTCTAACTAATATTAATATATTTAAAATAGAAATAGCAGCCACCGCTATAGCCAGGTTAGCGGAAATTGTTTCCAATATTCCCTAAATTGAGTGCATCTCGGAACGAATCCGCTCATCGAATAATATTGGCTTCGACACGGTACGTAGGGTCTTCTGCATATGTTGAAAGAAAATGAATATATTAAGAAATAATATTAGATTTTTTTAGTTTCACGCTATATCCCGCATATAACAGGATAGGGAGAGGGAACCTAGTGTTAACACTTTGTTCCTTACTTTCCGGCGAACTTTGTTTTATTACTTACCAAAGAAGCGGCAAAAAATATTAAATATATAATTTCCTCGAGTGGGAATCGAACCCACAACTTGTTGTGTCTACAGTCAAACGTTTGTGCCCCTGACTGGCCACACGTTACATTTATTAATATAAGCTTTTATAAAGAAGTAGCATTTTCTTTTAACCTTAGCATGTTCAAACGGCTAGAATTACTCGGACTTCTGATTGCCTTTAGCAATTGTGGTTAATATTTGATCACTTTGTATAGTGCCCAGTGCTTTACAGTTGACTAGCGTAAATCAACCAATTTGTAGAGTAATTTAGGCATTTAACACTGCTGCATTCGATACTAATATATATAAGCAAGATTCAATGTGTTTATTTATTATTTATTGGACACGCAGAGAGAGGATACGTGAGACTGTAAAGGCAACAGGTTCGATTCCACTGGAGCAAATGAACTATTTAATATTTTCATTTCCTAGCTCTGGTAACGAGACCGAGTCCCGCCCGCTCAGTACGCAATGCCCCCAGAATTTGGCGTAAAGTGGGAAAAGGAGTGCCTTAAGGCTGCCAGGTTCCCTCCGTCTACTCTGCTATGGATACAGCATAAAAGCATTCTCTACCAGCGAAGTCAACCGAATAAGGAGATTTAATAAAATACATAACTATAGATATGAAAAGAGTGGCAGAACTCAACGCCGCGCCTCGTCTTATTATTAGAACGATGAAATTTTATTCCCTCGCGAGGTAATCGAACGCACAACCACCCTGTTTACAGTCGCACCACAGCCATTAGTAAAATAAAAACTAAAGCGAGATTTACAAAATCGTCATCCACTGAATTGTTTATTTATATACCCACCTACATACGATTTTATTCGAAGCATTTTTTTTATTTATGTACTATATTCAAGCTTACCTTTGTAAATCGCAATACATTGGTGAATGTTTTATTCATAAGTTAAGCTAGTTAATATTTGTTAACTTGCCGTGGGTTAAAACTGTTAATTAAAGCCGTTTGTACACGGAAGGCGACAATAATAAAGTATTAAATTTGATCGAAAATATGAGCGGCATAGCTTCTGATTGTAAACGCGACGGCAGTGGGTTCGATTTCATTTTGGGGGTGTGGATTATTTTCATTTTTCCGAGTTGAGTTCCGCAATATTTGGGGAATGGAGTGTCTTAACACTAGGGATCTCTGCCTATATGCGGAATATAGTTTGAAGGTACAAAATATGTAGTTACTGTCCATATATTTTTATAGATTTTAAAGGACAGACTATTGTAAAGTGTTCGCAACGTCGAATTCAAAAATGTATAACAATAAAATTGTATCTGCGCGATGAAATCCGTAAAGGTAGCTTTATATTTTTTAATTTCCTGTTTTAATTTCGGATTTTTTTATTTTGTTATGTCTATACATTTAAAATCGTGATTATTTTTGCATTTATTTATAAATAAAATAAAAAAAATAAATTAAATTAGCTTCACGCTATATCCCGCACACAGCAGGGTAGGCAGAGGGAACCTAGTGTTAAGACACTCCGTTCCCCACTTTCTGCCGAATTCTGGAGGCATTGCGTGTTGAGTGGCAGAATTCAACGCCGCGCTTAGCCTCGACACCAGAGCGAAGAAATGGAAATATAAATTTAAGTAAATATTTCATCTCCTCGAGTGGGGATCGAACCCACAACCAGTCGGTTTTACAGTCACACTTCGTGCCGCTGCGCCACGACCGGCTTCAATTATTTATAAAAGGAAAATTACATTCAACTTAAAAAACATTCTTGTACCTCAATAGACTCTAGCCTGTGTCCTTTTGCCTGAGACGCTTAAATGCTTTATTCGATTAAACGAAAATTTAATAAGGTAAAGGCTGCTTTCGTAACGACTGCCGAAACTGGTGGAAATTGGATTGCCATATAAATATACCAGTAGATATCGTAAGTTGCTCAATTTATAAATATTTTTCCGTACAAACAATCATATTTCATATTATATGGGGCCGTCATCGAGGCAAATGTGCAACTGTGACGCAAAGGTTGTGAGTTCGATTTCACAGTCGGGGGAATGAAATATTTAATATTTTCTATTCCTCGTTCTAGTAAATAGGCGTTCTGCAAAGCTGGCAAAGCGCCACGCAATAGAGAATTCAGCAGAAAGTGGGGAATATAAGTGAGGGCAGTGTCTTAACAAGCTTCCCAAGTTCCCTCTGACTCCTCTGCTAGGCGCAGGAAGCACTGTAAAGCTTAAAAAAAAATTAAGATTTTTTTAAAGCTGACTTGGTTTTATTACTTAAAAGCTTTTGACGACTTCGGTAGGCATTTATTGAACCCTTAATATTAAGGTTTGGTTGACGGACTTGAAAGTTGTAACGACAGTTTTATCCTTTGTTAAAATGTACAAGTTGTTTAAAACTCAACCAGAAGATAAGTTTTGCTATCTTGAAACTCTTACTTTTAGGAGATTTCCTTGTCAGATATCATTTCTGTTGGATATATTTTTTTATTTTAAATAACTATAAATTATAGAAAAAAAATGACGCCAAGGTGTACCTGAAACAAAAACAAATAATTTTTAATGTAGGAATATTAAGAAATATCAATATTAATGTCTAAATAAAGATTTAATTTCAATATACTAAAATTACGAACGCTAGTAATTTTGATTGTATAGGTACATATGATTGTATATCACATATAGTTACAATATAGCGTTGTATTATATCTTAGTCTCTAACTATATTACTTTATACATGTGAAAGTTCGTGAGGATCTATGTTTGTTCTAATTTCACACAAAAACTACTGAACAAATTTAGAACTAAATTGAGCAGTAATATACATCAGAATAACACATAGGGTAAAATTTACGTAAAGATATTGTATAATTTGTCTGTTGGCTTGTATAATTATCTGTGTAATTTGGCTATAATTTGTACATATAATAAAAATGTTATTGAGTGCTGTCTGTACAGACTGTAAGAAACCCAAAAGAAGAAGATTTTTATAACTTTTGTCTGATTGTCTGTGAGTTTGCGTGTGCATCTTGATATGTTTTATTGAATCAATTGAAACATTAATTTTTAATACATGGATATTGTCTCTAAAATGATAATATTATTAGAATATCAAAATAAATAAAGATTAGTAAATAAGTTATTGAGTTAATTAAGATTAGTTCAAGCGGACCAAGCCGCTAGCTCGAATCGCTAGAATAACAATAAGTTTGAGCGGTCGAAGTAATATTTGGGCTGAAGAATCAAAGCTCTGTCGGCATCAATTAAAGTTCGCCACAATTTTAATAAAAGCATCACACAGCTCCGCGGCTTATAAATTGGATCTAAGTTAGTAATAAAAGGTTTGTTTTTGTATCGGCTCGTGAAACTTTTATGACTAAAATCCACAGGCATTTTACGTCAGCGCGAGATTTTTTATTATTGGTAATATACATGACATTATACGAAGAGTTTTTTTTTACATATTCTAATTTGAATATATTCTGACTATTTTATGTATGGGTTGTAATATAATATAAGTTTCATTTTATTTTAAAATAGTATCTAATAAATAAAACAATGCAACAGTGGTGCAGTGGGACAATGTGCAACTGTAAATGCGATGATTGTGGGATCGATTCAAGATCCACTTGGGGTCCGTACCCTCTCGACATAATTAATTATTTCTATTTCCTTGCTCTGGCAAGACGATATATGTAGGATAAAGCGTGAAATTGACAAAAAAAAAAGAAAATGTCAATAACTTTATCAACATGTACGTACGTACAACGTACATAAATATTGGATAGTAATATGGGAATGCCTATCACTATATCAATAACGGTATCGATCGCATCATAAACCTTCTAATATTCAGTTAAAAGAAAACTACGATAACGAGAATGATCCACGAAATAATACCTAACAACATACAAAAACATGATAAACAGGCGTTATTTGCCAAATGTTTTCGCCGAATGCATTGAACGTAAACCGATTAGACTGATTGATGAAATAGGCCGACAGAACGGGAAATTCGGAGCGGAAAACAGTGCTTATCCAAGATTCTGCCTCCGTAATTATTGTTCAAATTTTCCAAGAGTTTCAAATTTCCAATAACTGTAAAAGCGGCGTTTGTGGGCGGGTGTGACCATCGCTCTGGGGAATAAGTTATTTTTACTTCCTGGCTATGTCTGAACAAAACGCGACGCTGAGTTCTGCCGATCAACGTGTAATATTTTAATTTGGATGAACAGAGGGAACCTGGGAACTTAGGGTTAAGACCCTCCTCATTAAGGCTCTTCCGTTCCCCACTTTTTGGCCAAATTCTCGAGGCATACATAACTTAATAACTAATGAAGAGACAAAATATTCTATAGACAATTTTTTTTTTTCAACATTTCTTATTTGAACACCTTATACACATTCCGATAGATATCAATTTATAGAGGCTGTACGCGTAGTTGATTGTAAGCAATCAGTTTATCCTCAAGGAGGTCCCTTTTATTAAACAGTTATAGGAGGCCTCTATGTGTTTTCTTCTTTTCTATTTTGAATTACTATCTACAGATATACGATTATATTCATATTTTTAATAGATTTGCTTATATTGATACATATTTTATATCGTATTTTATCAAACTAAAAAATTGCAACTCTGTAAAAAATATATACCCAATTTGTACCCCGATTAGGGTAGACGATACTAACATCGCGTTCTTTCCTGCATAGCAATGAAGGCAGAGAGAAGAGAAGAAAGGTAGTCCATTACTTACTTTTCGCCCAAATTCAAAACATTATTGGACTCTTTCAGATAAACATTTTCGACAGTGAGTATTTACCGAACCGTACCGTGGCGTTAAATGCCACGTTGTCCCACTGTGCCTCGACGTCCTCTATCAATATAATTTACGATATTTTAATAATTACTGGCTCTTTCAAAACGTAAATCATTCAAGCATGCATCGAAGGACTGTCCCATAAAGTTATCTACTTCATCAATACCATGCAAGTTTATTGAGCGGGCCCAAGTCAAGTTAATTGTTGCAAGTTTGTACACAGTTTAGTTCAGAATACGTTTAGTTCTAGTACTTCTAAACTATACAATTTGTGGAGGGTTCTGTTTAAGTAACCAAATTTTAGCTAAGTGCAGTTGGTATTTACTTAGAGACAATTATGAAGATTATTTATTGAAGTGATATATTCTTGTAAAACGATGAACGCAAGAAAAAGTATGATTTGCTGTCACGTTCCGTCTGATCCGAGCGTGCGAGCGAGAGTGTTGTACGAGCGATAGAGAGGCACGATCGGCATTTGTCCATTTATTGTAACTTTTAAAAAAATATTTTTAAATTAACAAGTGCAAGTAAATGTAAATTTATCGAAAATATTGTAATTGTCAATTAATTCTTCCATATAAAAATTCAAAGTAATTTAATTCATAAAAATATGCAATTTTTTATCGGGTTTCTTATGACGTTATCATGTGAAATTTTCGTCTTTTATCGAAAACTCCCAATAATTCCACTTATTCATAATAATGGACTATCAAAAAGTTATTACAAAAGTATATTTCGATTAATCTTTTTAAGTACACTTTGAGTTACATTAAATGGACTGCGCAGGATAACGAGTCTCACACATAAATACAGTAACATTAAAAACCGCTTGCTACTACTGCTTGAGGCTGTCGTGGCGCAGTGGTATAGCCTGTGACTGTAAACGGTACGAATGGGGGTTCGATCCACTCGAGGAAATGTATTACTTAATTAGTAAAACTTTTGTTGTGTTGAGTACCCGCAACAGTTTAGAGTCAGTTTCAGAGTCACTAATATTCGGCGGAAAATTGGAGATGGAGTGGATTCACAGTAGGTTCCCTTTGCCTCTCCTGCTATATGCAAAAATAATATGAAAAAAAAAAGCTGCAGCCGTGAAAAATTGCCTACGGTACAATAAATTGTAATGCCCGAGATTATACCGTATCTAATTATGGCGAAACTTTTTGTTCTCTTTGCAAAACAAGAATTTATTTCACACAATTTTATATTCACGTTTTTACTGTGGACATTAATTTCCACTTGCAAAGTATATTTGCATACGGACCTTTTTGTATTTACTATTATTTGTACATTATGTAAAAATAAAATATTTTTAAGGTCGTCGTGATGCCGTGGCGCAGGCGTGTGACTGTAGACGCGACGGTTGTGGGTTCGATTCTCATTCAACAGAATGAAATATTTAATTCTACTTTCATATCTTCGCTCTGGTAACGAGACAAAAGAGCTGCGTTGAGCTGCATTCAGGCAATTCTAAAATATAATAAGGATAATTAATTCCTTTCTAGAATACTTCTTCTTCTCTTTTTTCTAGAAAACGATGTGACTTATTTCGACATTATAGCACTCACAGCACGGTCTCTCCGTACAAGGTATATACATGTATGCAAGTGCTCTTCAAACGCAAGGTCTCGAAAATTAGGCGGAGAGTGGTTCACGGACTATCTTGACATTCTGTTCTCTTGCAATATGAAGGAAATAAATAGTAAAGAAAAGATTCATAATCAAATTTACACTTTTCCCTCTGTCCAATACTATCGCTTTTATTTATTGAAAATCGCTTATTAGAAAAAAAAAATCAACTAAATGATCTACACAAAAAGAAAGTAAACAACATTCCGAATCGTTAACCGAAGCCATAAGAAATTAGATCAGTTGTTTGTTACAATGGATTGGGAAGCGATCGTTCTTTTTGAGGATTTTTATGTCAAGGTCTAAGGCTTAGCTGATAAATCCATGTTAATAGTATTAGCTTTTATCAAATGAATTTTTTTTTTAAAGTATATTCTAATATTAATACATCATAATAATCTATCACGTCATATAACGTAACGATATAGCGCATATCATATGTAGAATATAGCTAGAAGAATTGAAATATTTATTTAAATTTATATTTCCATTTATTTTTTCTGGTGTCGAGGCAAAGAGCGGCGTTGCGTTCCGCCACTCTACACGCAATGCTTTCAGAATTCGACGGAAAGTGGGGAACGAAGATATCGGATGTGTCTTAATGGAAATTTAGTGATCTAACAAAAGGTTCCCAGGCTGTCTTTATACTGTTATTTGCGGGATACCACGTGAAATTACCAAAAATAATAGTAATCTAATCAAAATTAATCACGCCATATTACGTTAGAAATTACGTAGTACACAGGTGTTAGGCGCTTTACTTTTATATCTAAATTAGGTATAGAATAAAGTGATTTCGTAATATTTTTATTTAAAGGGGATTTAAATATTACGATTTTAATTAAAGGAAACCTCTGCTTAGTAAGATTATGATATTTTGGAATATTTAAATTTCTTTAAAACATATGAATTTCAAAATCAGTTTAATAATTAGATCAGCAGTTTCTCATAAAAAAAATAATTAGAATATTATCAACATATTGCAATATCTGTTCTTCTATACTCTTTTAAGCGGGCGTGTAGAGGCGTAACTTTTTTTGTTGATTTTAAATAGAAAATTCCATTTACCTTATCATCATTTTTCTTATCTTCACGCTGTATCCCGTAGATAGTAACGTAGGCAGTGGGAACCTGAGAATCTTGTGTTAAGACACTCCGTTGCTATTGAGACACTTCTGTCCTCTACTTTCTCCAAAATTATAGCATTTCGTGTTGAGTGGCGAAACTCAACGCCGCGCTGTGCCTCATTACCTCAGGTAATGAGAGGAAATGATAATATTTAATAATTAACTTCCTCGAATAAGAATAGAATCCACAATGTGTCTCATTTACAGTCAAACGCTTGTATCCCTGAGCTACAACTGGCCCCAAAAATAATTTCACAGATTTTACATCAACTTATTTGAACTCACGACCCACACAAACCAGTTTAAACTTTCCCTTAGAGTAACTTGTACCTACATAGTTACACGGAAAACTTAATATTCTATTCAATGTTGACAGTGTGAAGCGATTCCCATCGGGGAAGGCAACAAACGCGGGGAAGGAAAGTACTTTCCTCATAATTTAATTTCACTACTACTGAAATTTAATCTCGCACGAATTTCCACTGTTTTGTGCAGCTTGGAGCAATTATTAAATAATTATAAAATGACTTATAGTTATAGTTATTGTTTTAAATTTAGTTTATGAAAAGGTTTTAATTTTTAAAAAATCTAGCATTATTCTTTTAAAAGTTTTCCTTGATATTTTCGCATATAACTTTTTTATGAAATCCTGTTGACCTCATTTGAAGTGGGATCGAGTGAAATCTTTGTGGACAAATATAGGAAAATATGCGAAATTTATATTTTAATTACAGAGAAAAAAAAACTTATTTATTTATACATATTGTTTTTTATTATGTTTTTCAACTTTTATACTTTTATTTCCGTTGAGCTACTAACCAAGAATTGACACGAAATCCTCAGTGTTTCCATATATCCGACTTTCATTTGACAGATTTTTTTTTATTTAATTTGTTATGTTATGTGATAAAGGATATTGTTTTTGGTAGTGATTTAATTATTGCTATGTGGAAACAGATCGAGCTCAGTGGCGTGCCATTGGAGAGGCTGTTGATGGTGATGAAATGAAAATTGTAATTTATATTAGTATTACTGTAGCGTTTCATATTAGGTCAATTTTTTTTTTCTAGATGTGTTTCCCCAAAGTCACTTTAACCCTTATCGTGGCAAAAAATTTTTTTTAAAAGAAAAACGAAAAAAAAGTATATTGGTAGCTTCTTTGGGCTATAAAGAACCTCAAAAAAATAAATAAAAAAATCGTGATATGAAAATTTTGGAAAAACACGATGTATAATATACTATACACTGCCACACGTACAGTGATTATCGCATTTTTAAGAATGTATATTATACTATACATTGCTATGTTTTGGAAGAGTTGCCATGTTACTGGTGGCTTTTAATATATACTAAAAAATTATTG